>JAJKFJ010020709.1:0-25734 GCA_027382625.1 Tetmemena sp. SeJ-2015 | reverse complement strand
AAAGTGGACTCACTTTTCTCTCAAGGCAAACTCTTTTTAAAGGAAAATTCTGTTTAAATCTGAAAAATACCCCGGATCTTCGATTTTGATCTTAAATCTATTTTCCCCAAAAAAGGTGTTTATTTTTAGGCTTTTAGAATTTAAAATGTATCACTTGTTTTTCATTTTTGAAAAGGGGAAACTCACTTTTCCTCGAAAAGGCCCAAAACCAGGTTTTCCCAAGGGAAAAACTTCCGCATTAAGATTAAAAAAAATAGCCGGGGCGATCTTCAAATTTTTGATCTTAAATCTATTTTTTCCCCTTTAAGGGGGTGATCATTTTTAAAGGTTTGGAAAATTTAAAAATTATACACTTGTTTTTCACTTTGCAAATTGGATTTCATTTTCTCGAAAAAGGGCCAACTTCTTTTTTCAAGGAAAAATTTCCCAGCTTTTAAAATCTGAAAAATACCCCAAGCGATTTTTCGATCTTTGATCTTAAATCATTTTTTTCCCAAAAGGTGATCATTTTTGGGCTTGAAAAAAAAAAATTTAAATCACTTTTTTTTTTTTCACTTCTGCAAAAGTGGACTCACTTTCTCTCAAAAAGCAAATTAATTTTTTTCCAAGGGAAAAATTTTCTATTTTTAAAAGGGATTTGAAAAAAAAAAGCCCAGCGATTTGATCTTTTTTCTTAAATTTATTTTTTTTCCCAAAAGGTGATAAATTTTTTTGAGGCTTGAGAATTAAAATGTATAAAAACTTGTTTTCCTTCGGGAAAAAGTGGACTAAACCTTTTCTCTCGAAAAGCAAACCCCAGTTTTAAAGGGGAAAACCTTCTAGCTTTTAAGATCTAAAAAAAATACCCCCCAGCGATCTTTGGGAATTTTGATTTAAAATCATTTTTTTCCCCAAAAGGGTTTGATCTTTTTTTGGGCTTAAAAATTAAAAATGTAACACTTTTTTTTTCCACTTCTGAAAGGGGAAATAACTTTTTCTCGGACGGGGCAAAACTCAGTTTTAAAGGGAAAAAACTTCTTCGCTTTAAAGATTTGAAAAAATACCCCAGCGATCTTCGATTTTTTGATCTTAAATCTTTCTTTCCCAAAAAGGTAATCTTTTTTTGGGCTTGAAAATTTAAAAATGTAAAATTTTTTTTTTTTTTTTTTTTTTTTTTTTTTTCTTTTTTTTTTTTTTTTTTTTTTTTTTTTTTTTTTTTTTTTTTTTTTTTTTTTTTTTTTTTTTTTTTTTTTTTTTTTTTTTTTTTTTTTTTTTTTTTTTTTTTTTTTTTTTCTTTTTTTTAAAAAATTTTTTTTTAAAATAATTTTTATTATAAAAAAAAGCCTCTTTAAGAATGGCAGAGTAGTGACTCTTCTTATTTTAAATATTGCTATAACTCCAGAACATGAGCCTGGTATATTTATTCTAGCAAGCATTGTTGCCTCACTTAAGAATTATCCCTGAATAAATGGCAACGAATAAAATAGTGTGATCTCGAATGGGATAATTTTTCTTTAGCGATGTCATCTTGGCAAGGAGTGACTAGTGGAAGATTGTCGAAATAAGATATTTTATTACAAGAAAGTTGTACCCATGGTGCAAGAGTTCCTCCTTACAATGTCTAACTAGGTGTTCATAGAAAGCGCGAGAAGTAGGGAACGCTCATTTTCTTAATTACAGAGTTTGCACTAATTACGAGACTCTAATTTTAATTGCTTTTTGAATCCCTTGTCGCGTTCATGGACCACGGCATGCATCTTAAGTTCCTTGTGCTTGTTAAACTGGGGCAATGGTTGCGAGCAGAATCTGGGCTATTGGGCCTTCTTACATTCTATTCTCTCCTTCTAGAAAGCCTCTTCTCTTTCTTCATTAGTAATCTCGAAGATCACTAAAATTGTTAGCTGCTGCATTTAGCGATCTTATAATAAGTATCAAAATTTGAGATAGCTCAACTTTTACTCCATTCATCATTTTATCTAAGGCAATAAATTCTGAGCCATAGTATAATATGTGTTTAAAAATGATTGCTTAATTAAGATAATTAAGAATTTGCTTTGGAGACTTTGGTAAATATTGAGATATTTTACCTATTAATCTTACTTTTACAGCTTAAAGTAAATTTAAATTTTAAATGTAAGCAATGTCCAAAAACTTACCTTTCTCCATATTTAAGCATCCAAATCCATACTCTCTATGAGATATCCATATCTTTTTTCTCGTAAAAAATCAAAATCCATACTTAATTCCTTTTTAGAGTTTCAAACTATGCAAGAGACTTAAGCAAGTACAACCTATTCACTACCAACTCAGATTTGCAGATGAGTTGCAGCTTCTAAACACAAGTTTATGCTCAATCAAACTTAGTTCTCTAGCTAAATTATAGTTAAAAATTAAAAGAAAATCAGAATACAACTAAAACAATAATTGAAGAATGGTAAAATGATGATCGTTGAAATGTGAGCTACATATGCCATTATGGGGCTTGTTCGATAGCTCATTGAAAATTAATATCAGCTTCTTCTTTAACTAACTTTTTAGCACATTTCAGCAGCGAGATATGATGTATGCACTCTTATCAAACTTTTTCATTTAATCATATGTAGCTACAAACTCTTTACTGGGTTATTTTATAAAAACATTGCAAGGATTAAAGGCTTAAGAATTTCATACTGAATCGAAAGTTCTATTAATTATTCGAAATCAGACACACTTCAATTGACACAAAATTGTTCCATTTTAATTTAAATAATAATTTAATTTAATTTCCATTAAATTCTATGCCATGATAGAGATAGCTCTACTATAAAATTCCAAAGATTTAATTTAAGCATATGTAACTCAAAATTAATTAAGAATTATTTCAAAGGAGGATGGCCAGGTTAGACCTCTACTCTTTCTTTAAATTTGAAGGTAAGTAATTAAATACTTCTTAATCCGCTATTGATAGGCTCTCATACTAGAAACTTTTGATGATGATGGCCGAGCTCACTCAGATCAACTTTACCAACTACCATGAACTCTATGTGGCAAGCTTTTTCGATATTGTGAGAAGGACAAAAGAGCTGCTCAGCTATCTCAAATAATATGCTCGCATAGGTGAGCTTCCTCAAAGCAGCTACATGTCTTCAATACTAAATTCTATTAGAGGAGACTTCCTATAGAAACTTAAATTTTTATATTTTAATTTAGTATTCTCTATTGTGTAGTGAAAATTTAATTTATAGATAAATTAAGATTATATTATAGCGATCTTAAAAACAAATATTGTTCTTTATTTGTAAGAAGATCACAAAAATTTTTTGCATTCCTTTAGGTCTAAGCATTTTAGGAATTATGGACTCTGTACTTTATAGTTAAATGCTCTCTCCTATTTGCTCCTAACTTTATCTTTAAACAAAATATCTGATTTCTTATATCTTTTGAAAGCATTAACATTCTTTCTATTTATATAAATCACCAGAACAAAATAGAAGAGTTCCTGCTTGCTCTTAAATCCAATTATAAAACTCAATAAATTTGTAAATTTATTGATTGGTAGGTGTGACTTAAGGCTGAATCCAAAAATCAAATAAAAATAAGATATAAATCATTGATAATCAACCTATAGTACCTTTAAATAGACTATCAATAAAAGAACATAAGCGAATTTTTCACAAAGTTAATTAAAAGTTCAATATTTTCTGCTTTTATTTTTTTAATATGATGTAAAATCTAATTGATATTAAGATCAAACATTCTTGAATATCTAAAATTTTAGATTTTAATTACAAGTTATCATGAGGGAAAATTAGTCATATTATATTGATTTTGAGAATAATAATAAATAAAGTATTTTAGACGAGCGGACGTTTTGTGTTTTATATGTTAAACTTAAGAGGGCCAGATCCCTCGTTGTTAAAGAAACAGTATTAAGCTAATAAAACAAACTTTCATCTGTCTGATCTGTCTGATTGTTTTCCCCTTCACTCTGTGATCTTTTCATCAATAGAGTTGTTTTTCATCGCACTCATTACACTTAGCCATTTCAAGGTTGTCTTTATTTCTTCTTCGTACCTCTTTATTATCGCCTTATAGTTCATGACAACTGTGGAAGTGCTTTTAATTGATAAAGGAAAAAGTCTTATTATTTAGATTTTCATACGAAAAATGTTGGATTCCAAGTTTAAAGTTGAGCAGCGAACCCAATACATAAATTCCAGTCTTGATCTTTATGAAGCTGAGTTGAAGAACTATTACCACTTGCCTTGCTGCAGAATACATCTCTGGTGTGATTTAAGGATTATTTTGATACCCTTAAACTAAGAGATGAGACCCCTACCTTGTCAAAGGCCCCCAACTCTCGAACTACTCTTGTCAAAACTTATATCTCTTACAGATAAGATGGGCAACTACCTTGGTGTAGACGAATTCCAACTACCGAGAGAACACTGAAAACAAAGGAAAGCCAACTTCGAATTACATGAGATTTCGTGAAGTCCTCAATCAATTATAGAGACAAATTGAAAACAAGATGCTAGCTATAGACCAACGAGAACAGAGAATTCAGAGATCACGACAAAGACAATCATAAAATCCATTTCTCAAATGTCACAAAGAAGTGTGTAGGCCTGAAATCAACAAAACTAATGAAAGGCTCGATGAAATGATTTCTGCGAACCTAGTGGTAACTCAACAGCGAGAGCGAAGATTGATAGAGAGAGGCATATTTGACTTAGATTAATTAAAAACCTTTTATATGAATAATAAAAAGACTTGAAAAATTGATTATATGTGTAGTCATCCTAATTACGCTCGATTATGAACTATTAGCCTCTTTCAAGTTCAAAATGAAGGCTTTCTTTGATCTTATAAACCATTCATAATGTTTCATCTTCCTGAGTTATGTTTCTCTTTCTAGGCGTTGTTACATAATGGGTCCATGGGTTATTTGTAATTTTGAGAATATTTACTTTTTTAAAATAAATTCCCAGTTACTTGAGATGGCCCAAAAGCTATAGTTAAATCCCAAATACTACATCTCTAATGTAGATTTTGATATCGCATTAACTTGCGATGTAGTTAGTGAAACTACTATTTTACTGTTAGATACCATGGTATAATCTATTTCCAGAATTTGAAGACTTGGCATCGCCTATTATTTTAACTTATTTGTTTGTTATAGAGGAGGGGTTCACTTCTTTGAGTATTTTTTCCGCTTACTACCAATTAGCACACAACTGTTAGTATGTTCTATTTTCATTCAGATTAAAGGATCTCCTTGAGCTAAATGATCTATGTTAAAGAGGTATGATGATAAGCAGTTTCCTATACGACTCCTTTGTCATTACTTTTCATTTTTTCCTGTTGAGACTGAAGAATTCTAATATGCGAATTGATGCAACTCTTTTAGCATTTGGATAGTCTGCGATAAGAGTTGAAAATTTTCTTCATTTAAAGCAGATATTTGAGACTGTTGTTTTTGGCTGAATTTAATTTTCTATGGTATGCCTAAATGTTTACATTTATGACTCTCTTATCTATATATCCATACGTTTTTTATGATTAACATTGCTGTAAGCTCCTATAATATTGTAGAAACCATTATTTTCAGTTGTTTTCTTTAATATTTAATTTTCTATAACTTCGTATTGGACTGATAGGACTCCTATTGGTATAACTAATTTATTGTTTTGACTTATTATGAAACAAATCTGTAGTTGACTAGGTATCTTTAATCGTCTCCGGCTAGTAATATTATGGATAGTCACATAGCTTGTTTAGTAATGGCTGAGTAGGTTTCATATTTGTTTCTGGGCTTATATATTTTTTAATTTATAGAGAGCACCACAAGTTGATTTTTGCTAGGATATTAAAGTCAAGGTCCTTCTTGTTTGTGATAATTAAGTCAGTTAAAGTAGCTTAAGTTTGATTTTACATTAAATTCTTGGTTCTTAAAAGAATTACACATCTCCTTACGCATTTATTTGCTTTTGTAAAAGCCTGTGCTACTACACCGACCCTAGTAAGATCTGCTATTAATTCGAAATTTTAATTTATAAATTCTGAACTTTACTATAGAAATTATTTTCATTTCTATAAAATATAAATCCTCTAGACTTAAATTAAATATATAATTATTTATTCTTAAGCAAGGTCTTTATTAACCGTATTTAAAGCAATTGCCATTCTTATTCTTGAATTTAAACTGTTTCTTTAAAGCTTTTATACTTTTCATCGTATTATCTAGTTGCGGCCTCGAGTAATGAGTAAGTTTTGCTAATCTATAAGATTAACTGCTCTCAAAATTTGGGTTAATTACTTAGCCTCTTAGTGAAGATGAAGAGGTCATCTTAGTTGATTACATGTTAATCAAGCTGCACTAAGTCTAAATGGAGGAGTTTATATTACACTATTCATTTTTCATGGATGTTGGACTGGATTTCGTAGGCATTTAGATCATAGTATTGGAAACTATAATAATTATGGGATTTTATTTATATACAATAAATAGTATATAAGTTTCCTAGTACTCTTCTGAGGACTATCTAGCCTTTCGTTTAAAATTTTGGTTTTTCTAACTATAGTTAGGCCACTAGCATCTCACTGCTTTGATATTGTAAATACTTAAGGGTGCTTCTTTGGTTATTTAGTCAATTTCTTCTTCTATTTTTTAGTGATCGGGAATCTGATGTTGTTCAAAAATTATTTAAACTATGCTGTTGGAATATTTTTGATAGGAAGAAATCGAGCTTGTGATTTTTGCAAAATTCCTAGCTTGATTTTTTGTTCTGAAGGTGATTGAATTATTGTGGATAATTCATCAAGGTTGTTATATTAATATCTTAAATCATAATTTCTATTAAAATACTCTTCTATAACGCCTGAAAGCTTGGATTCATCTTTCTCTAGTTGGTGGATGCATTATAATTAATTGTGACAACTTTTTTCATTACTCTTGATAATTTAGTGAAAGGTTACTTTATGCAGCTATTATTTTTAATTTTTGAAGTTGAGTATAGTCTTCTTAAATATCTTTATAAATTATTTAATTTTTTGAGAGAAATTATTATAGCGGCTACTAATGTTCCATAAACTTCATAATTATGTCGCGAATGAAGAGTAGAATTAATCAGGGTAATATCTCCTCCTCTCCAGCTTAGTGTACTAGCTTTTTAATAGTTTGAGAAATTAATAAATTGCCAGTCTACCCTTAATTTAGTTTCATATTGACTATGATGAGCCATGATTTTATTTTGAATTTGTGGGATATTAGCTAGCAACTTGGTTGTTAGAGATCATCGAATGGTGGGAGTAACTATTATCATTTTCATTTTTATAATTGCTCTTGCTAATTATTGTGACCTTATTATTTGCAAGGTATTTACCACCTTATCATTTAGTGTTAATTTAGCTCTTAGAGGAGATCTGATTTTTGTTCACCCATATTAATAATATTCATTTTATTATTTCACAGTTAATGTAAGTTGAGAATGAGAATTTTATAGTACTAATTGAATAATCCATTCTGTGTCTCATCTGTGATTTATAAGTGCTGAGATTATTAAACCCATTAAGCGTGCTATATATTTATTGAGCTAGCTTTGTATATTCAATAGCCAGATTATTGGCGAATTTATTATAATAAAGAGATTATTAAATATGTCTACAAGCCATATTAGATAAGGGCTTGCTTCTTACTGCAGATCTTTTTGTAGCCGATCCGGTACTCTCTAGCCTGTATACTTCTACCAGCCATAGGAACACTCCGATAACCGCAAGAGGACTTGATCGCTGCCACTCGCAGCACAGGGCAATAGGAATCCCTCCCTGACTTAGGGCGTGATCATTCGGTCACTCGGGAGCCTCATGTGCCTAGGCTCAACCTCTAGAAGATAAGTCTGAATGAGCTCACTCCCCGCCTCCGGTAGTGGAACGAGGAATGTGCTCATAGTAAGTAAGCCTGCTCCTTGGTCTTCTTGCCCTCTGGTTTTGTATGCATTGACAACTAATCTACGATGACCACCCCCCCCCCCCCCCCCCCCCCCCCCCCCCCCCCCCCCCCCCCCCCCCCCCCCCCCCCCCCCCCCCCCCCCCCCCCCCCCAAACTGACTTGCGCTGACCATACTCTGACTTGCGATAACTACTTCCACCAGGTGAAGTAAGTCACATCAGTATAGACAGAGCAATTGCTAATATAAGTTAAAACAAAATATTATAATTTTAAATTAATTAAAATTACAAATCATTATTCCATCTTGTGGCAACGTAAAATTTTAAGAAAGATAAATATAAGTTTAAATTTCACAAGGATTATCACACATTATCTTCCTTCACTGGCGAATTGTGAGATTCAGGAACACTAAAATCACTCTCGTTCTCTGACTTTGGCTTTCATCTATTGTAGTCCCGGAATTAGTTAAGCTTTCTTGTCCCAAGTTCAAACTTGAGGAGGCTTCACTTTCAAACTAAGAAGGTGAACGTTGGAAATCTCAAGAGAGACGGAATCTACTACTAGGATCAAGAGATACAGAGCTGATCACTGAAAATACTAGGAAATCAACTCAACAAAAGTATAAAAAAAAGAAAAAGAATATCAAAAAGAATAAGAACAAAAACAAGAGAACAGAGCAAGAATTTAAAATGACTTATATAAGTAAATCTCGCCATTTTAAAACAGAATTTGAAATAAATTTGCAATATTAATTCCGAGTATTTAATATTTATTATTCTGATCTAGCTACTATTAGTTCGCTCTCAGCTTGTTAATGGATAACAACCCTGTATCCATTTTATTGGTAAATATTAATAATTTTATTTTTGACATTTGAATCTTTAAAAAAATACTTTTTAGGTTAATTGAATCTCGTAGGAAATTATCTTTAATTTAATATACGCAGTTTCTGTTTCTGGTTTTCAGTTTTTAGGGAATTACTACACTTATGGTTAAGTAGTTGGATTATTCACGCAAGGTTGATTAAGGAAGGGTGTTGGAATGGATTGGTCTTAAAATATCATCCGCATCTTTTCCTATTTATCTTATCTCAATTTTGTTTCAATGATAATGTTAACTAAATGGTTTGTTTGTCTGAATTTTTATCCTGATAGCGAAATGAAGATCGGAGTATTGTAAACTGATCAGCTTATAGTGCATGTATAGTTGATTTCAAAAGATTGATAATTAGATATAACTTGGTAGATATGAAGGCTTAGAACAAGACAACTCTCTCGCAAGTGAACATATATTTCTGGAACAAACATCAACTCTATTAAGCCATAGTTTGAAACTGTTACTACCCTCAGCTAAAGAGCAAAGCAACAACCAACTAGTACTTGTTGGGAGTTATTGTCGAAAAAATATGGTGCCCGAAGTTCTATGATATCCGCCTGCTACCTTGCCTATGACTTCCAGCTGTTGTGGTATTTTTCTCAAATCTTAAAAAAGTTGTGAGATCAAGAATATTTTGGGAATAGATAAGTCGCATCTTCATGAAAGAGCTTGGAATTTATATATTTTGTCAGCCTTCAAAGTAGCGGATGATATTTTCAAGAAAGGATATGAGCCTCTTGCTAAAACTTCCTCGAATATAAATTTCTCACTATGAAGTCTAATACATAGAGGTTCCCATTCATAAACTCAATCAAGTAGTCGCTGGAGATCCTTAGGCTCAAGGACTTGAGGGCCAATCTTGAACTACAGCTTGACAGAGAGAAGAAAGCATTGGAAGAACGTAAAAAGCAAGGAAGGGGCTACCAAAAGAAAGGCACTTCATTAGTTCAGTATTCATTAGAGATCAATGTGAGGATGAGTGAACACAGCAAGTCACCATAGAAAGAGAAATCATTACTAAGTGCTCTGTATCTTATTTAATAACAATAGGTAAAGATAGAGTGTTAGAGTTATCTTAGACCGCACCTTCATAATGATTTTCCTCTTAGGATTTATCTAGTGCGTAATAAAATATATAATTTGGGGGGGGGACGGAAGTGCACCTCCCCCCCCTTTTTATTGCCAAAATCGCCCCAAAATCGTCCATATAGGCCGAAATGAGCCAAAAATGCCAAAAAATTAAGAGTTTTTGGCCTTCGAAATTTCCTTCAGGGTCAAATTTCATGATTTAAATTTTTTCAAAAATTCACTCAAAAACGGTTTCAAGTCAAAATTACCATTAAAATAATAGTTTTAAAATAATAAGGGGCAATTTAGCGAGATACTTGATCAATACCAGCAAGATCTACAATATTCGCCACAGATAGAGGCTATAAGTTAAATTAGCCCTCAGTATTTATAAATATTGCAGTTATTTGACGTCCTACCAACATAGAGAAATCTTTCCTCGAATTTATTTACTCTAGAAGAATATGGCAAGTTAAGTTCAAAGTCATGATAATATCATCTTTTGCAGTATTTGGTCTCTTACTCTAACTTTAACAAAGAGAAAGTCTCATTAATGCTCTTTATCAAAGATAGCATGCTTTATTTACTATTTTGACAATAGCATTTAAACTTCTTGGAAATTAATTGCAGAACCTCTCCCACCTATTTTTTATCCATGATTTCTTAGGCTCACTATTTTGAAGAAGAAGAAGAATATATAGGAGTTCAAATGCGACTCAGCCATTAAAAGGAGATGGGGTCCCAAAAACATGAAAGTATTCATCATAATTAGACTTAATAACCAAAAAATAGATAATTTTTGAAAAAATTTAAATCAGGAAATTTGACCCTGAAGGAAATTTCGAAGGCCAAAAACTCTTAATTTTTTGGCATTTTTGGCCATTTCGGCCTATATGGACGATTTTGGGCCGATTTTGGCAATAAAAAGGGGGAGGGGCACTTCCGTCCCCCCCTATAATTTAATTGATGTATTGGGGATAAAAAAAGAATATAGGCCAAATACAATTAGATGATTATTTATTGAAAGTCTCAGAAATGCATAATTTTAATAATCTGAGTAAACAGCTATTTATTAGCTCAATTTAGATTATATTTTCATTTAATTAATAAATAAACATGAAAGAAATATCATTATGAAGGTACTTTAGAAATGGTATCCCTAAAGACTCCTGAACTATTCTGATTGGTGATCAAAGTAATTAAACCTTTATAATTTTACAATAATTATGATAATTACTTTTTAGTTTAGCTCATATTAAAGTCTTTAAGATACAATTAGCACAAGAAAAGCCATTTTAATGCTTCATACTAGAAGGTTTGGTCTCAGATTTATCAAAGAACTACTGATTACACAGAATCTGATTTCTTCAACGCAGATATTAAGGTAAGTCTTCAATGGGTGTTGTTAATTTACTTAATTATTAAATATAGGGATTGAATGGAAAGAAGGAGCAGCAATAAAAATAAGAAAAATAATGTCAACACAACCCAAATAGAAGGTAAAATAAGACTGAGGAAAATGAGAATGCACATTAAAAATAGTAGTCATCACAAATGATTATCTAAACTTGTATTTATCCTAAGTGGATATCTTAAATCACCTAATTCTATTTTACCTATAATCAAGTTTCAACCTCTTTATAGAGATCAGGCAATATTATATAACTCAAGTATTTTAAAATACAACTTCCAGAGGAAGTTTAGAGCTTAGGAATTAATTTATATTAAAGACTATTTAATACCCCACCTGCTTCCTCTTAAATATGGGGTTCACAGTCCCTAATCGACGGTATCCCTTGAATGCATTACCGGTACTCTCTAGATACTTAGACCAATGACCAGGGAGGCCCACAGCAGATTGCCGCAAGAGGACGAGGACATTACCACTCGCCGCACAAGGCTATTGCCAAGAATTCCTGCCGTTCAAACCCTCCCTGACTGTGAGCCTGAGCTGCAGGCCCACTAGGGGCCTAGGGCGCAGTGTCTGTGAGCTCAATGGACTGGTCAAAGAGAGCGTGCACCCGGTGTCTGATTCAGTGGTCCCTATAGCTTTAGTTATAAGGTGGCCGCTGTCATTGCCATGTCGTCCTCATCCTTTTCTCTCTCTGCCACTACCAATATTTTTTTTATTTTATTTTAATTTTCCTCCTAAAGTCCGAGCTCCATCAACAACTACATCTTCCTCTTGAAGTTCTTTTTAATTATGTAATATTTATAAAACAACAAATAATTTATACTTAGGATGAACCTTTCAAATCAACTTTAAATGCAATTTTATTATTCCTTCGTTTCATGAAGTTATTTGCTATTTCTATTTTATTTTAAGCCTCAAATTTTTCAATAACTTTTCACTTTGCTCTGAAAAGCCTAGACGAATGAGAACGAACCTCTTTTTATATGATAGAAAACTTGGCACTGTAAGGGCTCCTTGTCGGCCGAGTATTGCTACAAAAATTAAAAAAAAGTAATTTTATATATTTATTAATTCCCACAATTATAGGGAGGGTTCTCGCACCAGATGCTATTTTAGATTGATTTAAAGCTGCCTCTCTAAAAGTCAGTAAAAAGACTAAAAACAGTGGCAATTTACATTAAAAGCTGGTTTCCTAGCAAGTAGTTTAAATAGGGGCTGAAAGGATAATATTAATTAGCATTCCAAAATTTTCAACATTATATATTGCGGGCATTTAAATCTTAAAGCTGTTATATTATATTATTACCTTTGAGTTTTCTAGTTTGCTTTCATTTATTTTTTATATAGCTACCTTCTTTTTCGAAGGTTTTTTCATTATTTTCTATAGATTATTGAAGACTCTCTTCTCTTCTTTGTTAAGTCTCTGATAATAAATTACAAAATCTTAATAAGATTATCAGGCTCCCTCTGTTAATTATTCTTCCATCTATTCTCTGAATTAAGGCTTCTTTGGCTAAGCGTTCTACTTCAGTAATAATCCCATCTAAAATAGCTTGCAGGATCTTACAGTATATCTCTGGAGGGAGATAGTTTAATAATCTCATTCTTTTAGTCTTCATATTCAAGTTGCTGCTACTTCATTTTTCTTAGAAGCTGTTCTTTACGATGGCTAATAAACAATGCTTCTCAATAATTTTATCTGCTAATTCTCATTAACAGATATTGATAATCAGCTTTCTAATTATTTACAGATTAAAATGACAAAGATAATTTGGCTAGGATCTGTCTCTTTTTATTTCCACTATTACAGTAGGTTGATTGACAAATCACTGAAAATTATTCAACTGATAGTATAAATTTCATAATCTCAGAATAGATTCACTAGGGTTTTCACAATCGCCGAAGTCTTTGTAGTTAAACTTTATTTGAATCTATATTAAATCTTAACTAATATTTTTAGATAAAAATTTAAAAGAAAATTATATTTTCTAACCCACTGTGTGCCAATTCCAGATTAGATATGGGTCAGTGCTAAAGTATTCTTCTTTAACCTCTAAAATTCATGGATAAGTGAGAATTTATTTCAAGATTTGTCTCGAATGAACTAGCAACCTATTACTCTGAAAGAACTTTGAAGGGTTTAAGCTGCATAATAGGTAATTATTACTAAGATGTTATCTTCGATGGAATTCTTGTATTTCACAATGTACAAAGGAATCTTTTGATATTCTATTTGCAAATCTCAAATCCCAAATTTTAATTATTGGGTTATTAATTTAGCTAAATGTTATTTAAATTTTTTTAATTGATTTACTTTTACTCGCTAATATTCTCAATATCTTATTCTGTTGACTTGATTGATCTATCTTAATTCAAAATTCACATAAATTTGTCCTATTTTTATTAGAGAACTTGAATGAATCTTCTTATTCATCTAAAGTCATTTAACTAAATTTATTATCCTCTAAAATTATCTCAAATAATGAAGAAAATTTTGAAGAATTTTGGGAGAATGCAATCTTAAATTATTAATTTTTTTAAATTTACTAAAACTATATTTAAGCTTATTTCTCAATTTCCTCGCATCTAGATCTGGTTTGCGTTAGTAGAAGACTCATTGACACAGAAATTATTCACTAAGGATCCTCGGAAATCACTTGTACTGCGTCTTGCTCCCGAACTTTCCTCACCAAAGCTAGATAGGGGCGCTGCCACTCGCTCTGGGACGGGGAGGAGTCCTCCATCTTTGCTTAAGCCTTCCCTTCCACCCGGACTTCACTCTCTCCAACTGAGAGTAATCAGAGCTACCAGCTGCAATTATCAACTCTGTAGGACTGGGCTCTCTACATTTTGTGTCACTAAGGTCTGATAAAGTTTTTAAGATTAGGCAACTATCATATATGAGGACCTTGACTTCTACTCTCTTTAATACTAATTATTGGATTTATCTACAATTATAATTTTGATGCTATTCTTATTTTTTAAAAAAATAAATATTATAAAATTCGTTACGAAGTAATCTTTTTCAAATTAACTCATATTGATAAGAAAATAAATATTAAAATTTTATTTTTATAATAGATTAAAGCAAAACTTCAAAATAAATAAAAAGAAACTTGCAGAATACTTTATGAAAATTAAAACAGGTAATATCTCTTAAAGTAATGAGTCTAACTACTGCAGCCCTTCGACATTGTAAGCATCATATGAATCACTAATCGACCATCTTACTTAGTCATCTTTAGAACAGTGGTAGATTAACTTTAAATATGAAGGCACTCAAGAATATTGCTTTCCTATTGCATTCAATACTAAAAGATCATCAAATTATCATTTAAGATTTTTAACTTCTGTCAACTCTTTAGCTTGTGATAAGCAAAGAAGTAGTTTTAACAACCATTAAGGATTCTAAATGCAGATCTACAGTAAAATTTTAAGGGGAAAAAAGAGAATAAAATTCATTATATGAACTTATCAAAATTAAAGAGAAGATATGCCTTAAAGAAAGGATATTCATTAGGCTAATTTGAGAAGATCTAAATAATTAGTTATAAATTTAGTAATAATAATGATAAGCCTATAAAATTAAAGGGAATGAATTAGAAAGCAATAGCAATATGATTGAACTCGAAGTATCCTTAGATCTGAAACAAATTCTCCTACATTTTTTTATGGAAAATTTTATAAACAAAATTTTAGGCAGTCTATACCTATACAAACTTAAAAATAAAGTAAATAAAAATAATAAGAGACTTTATCAATGACTTTGGAGTATATTTTATTCAAGATAAAAAGAAATAAAAGATCTAAAGAAGCACTTGGGGGATGTGTGTTGGTTAGCTCGAAATGAGTTTTAACGTTGATGGCAAACATATGAGATGAGAACTTTGAAATTAATGAATGGGATAGAGGTTGCCCAAAGAACTTCAGTCTACTAGTAAAAATATCTGGGCAGTATATTTTCAGAAAAATAAAATTTCAATCTGACAATCGGCACGATTTAATCAGCTGTGACTCAACTTGTATAGGAAGAAAATGTTTGGATTATAAAAAATTAAAAAGATATGCACAAGAAGCATCAAGAAATTAATTAAAACCCTCTCTAAATAAATAATTTCTTGCTGTTTAATAGCGTACTTTTGAGTCTAACTGAATCATCTTTGTTTATAGCTTTTTTTAAACATCTTTTATTTAGTTTCAAACTTTACATCTTTTCAAACAATCCCTCCGCTAATAAATTATCTTTATCTTCATTTTCATTTTAATTACCTATTCTAAATATTATTTTAATTTACCTGGAGGATTTTAATGGTAAAAAAAAGCCTGATCTCGACGTTAACCTTCTGAAAATCCATTCTTAAATCAAATCTGCAGATTAATTAATCTAATATATCTCTTAACTCTGATTTTCCATTCGTATTCATCCTATAGTATAGGATCATCTTTGAAAAGGGGATTTTTTAATATTAACTAAATAATTAAATTACATTTTACAGTATCTGCTCAAATGGATTATGGTGAGTGGTCTATGACTTGGGATATGGTAGACTTGCGACAGTTTTACTTGATTTAGGTCAAAAATCTCTTAATAGGATTGAGCACAATGAAGGGGGAATTTCTCGAAAGACCAAGAAGGTGGTATGACAATTTTTTAGTGTACTGTTGATAATATAAAGAATAACAGTTGGACGCTGCGATGATCGAGACGAGAGTGAACTATGAGACAAAAAAGTTGAGAAAAGAATTAGTATCGAATTCTGGTGGGATTTGAGCAATACAAGCCTGAAATAAGATATATTCTATCTCACTCAATGCTTTAAATACCTTAATTATTTTGATAGCCTTCTTATTTGTTTGAGTAAATCAACTCTACAAGGAAGAATTGAGGTTTATCTCAGACTATGGGCAAGTGAAAGCAGTTGACTGAGATGTGAAAAGTCATTGCAGTAAAAATTGATATGCCCTCTATTTGCTGCTGTCGAATCGAAGGAAGATTAATAATAGATACGAAAATTATTAGATTTGCAAATAACCTTGTATAGTCAATCAAGAGAGAGATGCTGGGTCATAACAAGACTTCGATATGATAACTGGCTAGCAGTTTAATAAAATATTGCTGAACTTTAGGAAGCGGGATGACTGAGTTACTAACACTTTGCACCTGGCAGCTCACAAGAGCCTATATTCAATTGTTTATGGGAGCAGAAGGAGCTCATTACCTTCGTAAAAATGAATTTAGATGGCAGCATATCACGGAAGAAGGAAGCAACTCAAGATAATTTCCCAAGTTTATTTGGCTTAAAATGCAGTACAGTGAAGAATTTAATATAAAATAATTGAGTTCCTTGATCATTTTTGCATTAAAAAATAATGAACATAAGTTTAAATGGAAGAGAATCTTACTGAATTCACCTAAACTAGCTCCTCTTTCTTCCTTACTAAGAATTTAGTAGATAGTTAAATTAAAATCGTGATTGCAAAAATAATAAATGTAGAGTTGCAAATTAGTGTCAGTTGAAATAATAGATTCACCCTCTATCTGCAGCTTGTTCGATAGCTTTTCAAAAATTGGTATGAGTTTCTTCTTTAATCATCACATCAAGACCTCTCAGCTGCGAGATATGATTCTCGCAAATTTCTATACTCCAAATGTCAACCTTAGAAAAATTGAATCGCTTATAACTCTATACTGCGAGCTTCTACACAAAACTGCAAGGATTAAACGTTCTTAGAATTTTATGCTGAATCGAATGGTCTAATAATTATTCAAATCTGAGAAACTTCAGCAGTCTCAATTATTTTACATTTTAATATCTAATTAATTCTCTTTTTATTAAATTCTCAGCTATAATTATGTATTTTTGACTGTTCCATCATTTTAAAGTGCACATTTCGAACCATATAATCCCAATTTTCTAAAAGCAACATAATTAAAATTCATAAAGAAAAAAATTATAAAGAAAGAGATTAAAAGGCTTAATCTTATTTCTATTTTTTTTTCTATTCTCTATCCTAACTCTATTATTTAGGTTTCTTATTGTAATTTGCTTTCTCGAACTAAATAAATTTGTGACTTAAAGAGATAACTGTTCCTTGTTTATGAATCCGCCCTTTCAAAAATTTCTACTTTGAAAGAAATAAAAAAATGGCATAATATTTGACAACAATATTCATTTCTTTTCCATATATATGCATTTACAAACAATTCTCAAATTAAAAACATTAAAACTTATAATACAAATGAGGGGCCTCTCGCTAGCCAGATGAAATTTAAAACACTTGGGAGTCTCAGCCCCTATGAAACTTTCATTAAGGTTTATGGGCATGCACATTATGCTAATTGAGGTATGCCAACTTTAGAAAAGGAGTAATACCTCGCTAAGGACATCAAAAAGTAAATATAGAAAGAAAAAAAAATCGCAATCGATAATCTGTAGAAGATGAGATAAGCAGAAATCATCAAAATTAAAATGAATTAATGAATTCTTAAAATTATAAAACATAATTTCTTATTAAATATTCAATATACAAAATGTGTCTTACTCCTTAAGAGAATTTTTAATGAGAGCTCTAAAAGCTTCTAGGTAAGTAAAGCTCATTCTAATTTATTCTAATTGCCTCTTAAAAATTATATATTTACAAATAGAACAAATTATTGGCATATGAATAGTTGGAGAATGGAAGTAAATATTATATTTTTTTATAATTACTAAAGAATTAAATTTGGTATAGACAAGTTTTAACTACTCATTTATTTCAAATTTTAATTTTTAAATGTAATTATATCTTTACAAGTAAACTTTAAAAATTCAACTTAATAAAATTTGCCATCTTCATTTTCACCTTAGTTGTTCTTAGATTTTCCGATTTTATAAAAATTAATAATTTATTAGTTTAAGATTTAAGATAAATTATGTTGAATACGAATTAAGACCAAATACTTTTTTCTTTTTCTGAGTTTCTTAAATTTAAAAGGTGACAACTTAGTTTAAGAGGTTCAGACGACTAGAGTGGGATACCAATTAAGTATTATAGATAAAAATTTAATAAAAAAGAGAATTAAATTAAATATTAAATTAAAATGGAATAAATCAGTGGCAGGTGAAGGGTGTCCAATTTAAAAAATTATTACACCATTCGATTCAGCATCAAATTCTAAAAACTTTTCATCCTTGCAACCTTTTGTGAAGATTCTGTAAGAGAGGAGGAGGAGGAGGAGGAGGAGAAGAAGGAGAAGGAGGAGGAGGAGGAGGAGGAGAAGAAGGAGGAGGATGAAGAAGAATGCGTGAGTCATATCTCTCTGCTGAGAGGTGCTATGAAGATTATTAAAGAAGAAACTCTTATTAATTTTTATAAGCTATCGAATAAGCTGCAGATGAGGGGATGAATCTACTATTTCATCTGTCACTATTTTGCAACTCTCTATTTATTATTTACCATTCACCAATTTTAATTAAAATTCCAACTATAATAAGACAAAGATGAATAATTTAAATAATGAAGAATTTGAACTAAAATTCAACGCAATTTAAAATTTGAGTTCATGAGAAGCTTTAATTTTTCTTTTTTTAGTAGATTTATTATTTTTTCTTAGTTATTTATTTATCTTATCTTGATGATAGTATTAGAGTTGAATTGAAGAAATTGATTTAGTATAACTTCTCCTCCGTGCTGAGTGCTATGATCTGGATATGATTAGATAATTAATTGGAATGCGAGGAAAGGAATCATCACAGTGTAATGGTCTTTGTGATTGCCTCTTCCTAGAGTCATAAACTGCTTACAATCAGTACTACTTAACAACTAATTCAGATGAGAAGCCGTTATTGAACATTCTCTTCTAGCTTAAGATGAAATTTCGTAATCTATTATATTTCATTCTTAAAACTAACTTACCTAAGTGCAATTTCAATTTATTCTATTATAAATATAATTTCTTAATCCAAAATTAATAATTAATATTTAAAGTTAATATTTAAATGAATAATGAAATTAAATTTAAATAATAAATTAAGATTTGAAAATTGTTTTCCGAAAGAACTCACATACTTCTTATTGAGATATTTCAACATAGACCTCCTGTATAATGTAATAAAGATAAAAAATAATATAATGATAAATCGAATAGTTATAATTTTAATATCGTTCTTCAAAATCCACGAATTTTTTATTTTACTTGAATAATTTAATTCACTTTAAAAATATATTGTAATCAATAATCAATTTATAGTAAGTAACTTAATAAATTATAAAATACGATCTAGCCAAATCATTTATAATGTATTGCAATCAGTTAAGTCATAATTTGATATATTATCTTGGTACTCTGATTATTCTAGAAGATAATTTTTGGATTAAAAATGTTTAACCATGTTTATTAATTTTATTATTTATTGAGCTCATCTCATAACTCATAATATGTAAATTAAAATTAACTCATTTTGAGATTATTTCTTATATAAAATAGTTTTATTTTCTTAGGAATATATCAACTACTAGATTAAACTGAAAGTTCGTTACTATATTATAATTAGATTAATAATATACATTGACTGAAACAAAATAATTAAACTAATTTTTTATTTATCTAAACTTTTGATTTCTAGTAGTGGATTATCATCTATATAAAATATACTGCAAAGTTCTAAGTAAATATAATTAAATCTTACTTTAATTTATCTATAAATTTCTGTCTTATTCCCATAAATTAGCAGTTTAATTTATTATAGATTTAATACAATAAGTAAATCGCCAACTGTAGAAATCTTAAATAATTGTCTCTGGATTAGCTTTAACTTAAGGTAGAGTTAGATTGATAAAGATTGTAAAGAGTAAGTGAGCTGGTACTCTGGCTTATAAAAACAGGCTGCTTAATTAAATAAAAAGTAATATTAAACTTAAACAGCAGCACATACCTGTCAAGGAAAGATATACTCCGTTAGACGGAAATCGAAGGCGATAACAGCATGCTTGTCGAAGACAACCACTTCAGACCTGCCTCCAGAAGTAACAGCGCCAGAAGGTAATTATAGGAAGGATATGATTAGATCACGGGAATTAGAAAAAGAGATGTGTAAGTGTAAACTTCTAAGAATTAATTATAAAACATCTCTAGATTATAGGGAGAATATGAATACATGATCGAGGATTGCTTTAACTTAGAAATACATACTGATTCAGTCCTTTTTCAATGATTCATATTATATTCCTTGCATAGGATAGTAATTGGTTTCTTGAATCAGTACAATAAGTGCTGATTTTTTTTAATTTATTATTAATTTTGCATTCCTAATAATTTTTCTTTGCTTTATTTTACATATTATATTCCGCTTTAAATAAAGATCTCATTTAAATTAAATGTCTACCTCAACAGCTACATCAACTACTACATCAACAACAACGAGCTAAACTTTTAAAATTTGATGGTGGCAGACGAGGAGGTAAGCAGCCGAGACGAGTAAGGGATTCCTCCAGATAAACAGAGACTTATCTTCGCTAGAAAGCTCAATGAGCTGCAAAAGTATGCTTCCATTTGAGTGAACACAATCAAGAACAACACCATAACCATTGCAAGTATAAATCTCTCCGACTACAACGTTCAGATGGAGTCTACCCTCATCCTCAACAGACAACTGCTCAAAGAAAAGACTAAAACTAAAAGTGAGGTGCGGTATTCTTTGATCTTGACACTGATTTGGTAGGAGCTGACTCCCTCATTAAATTTAAATTCATAATGCTTTTAAACTCTCTTTAATTTAATATATAGCGCTTTGCTCAAGAGCTCTATCTTCATTAGGTTTTCCTTACCCTCGATCAACTAATCATATTCACACTATAATAACAGCCTCGATGTATGATTGCGTACTTTTGAAACCAACTATATCAGTTTTAATTTTGAATTGTTCGAAACATCTCTTATTTATTTTCCAATTTTTCTTCTTTTTAAATTATTCTTTCGCTAACTCGTCGTCATCATATTCTTCATCATCATCTTCTTTCAAATTATTCCTGTTACTATTTATACTCTTACTGCTGCTATTGTTGTTGTTGCTATTACTGCTAGAATTATTTGTCCGAAAATCTTTGTTAAAAGAGGTTTACTAGCGAAGTCCAACCATAATCCAAAAAGTTACTCACCTAGCGGTTAACCAACTGAGCATCAAGTCATCAATCAAGATCTACTTCTTCATTTATTTCAAATATCTCATACCTCAGATCTTCCATTCGTATTCATCTTATAATACAACCACCCAAGGAAAGATTGCAGTCGTGACTACCACTACCTCCAGGAAGATGGACTTGACTATGGTGTTGAAGCTAGGAATGATTTTGATGAGCCTCCAGGCTCACTAAAAAAGGTGACGGTTGACTTGACTTCGAACTCCGGCAAAGATTTGAAGACCTTCAGTGCCTACTCGAGGACAACCACCTTCCATGCCTCAGGGTTGAGACTACCTGTGATGGCCTCGCTAATTGATCCTGAAGCGTGTGCGGGAGCCTAAGGTGGAGATCTTGGCAGACTACTTCGAGCCCCATAACAAAATCTCGTACCCTCTTGCTCTCAAGGGAATTATCAACTTTCCTTGATGATCCATGGCCTTCTCCCACATGTCAGTCATGGTCTACAGATGGGGAAATTGCACAGTTTAGCAGGTTCTTGGTTTTTGTAAGATAAATCCCAGATATTAAAATATCCTCACAGGATTACATCTCTTCTAGATAATGGTTTAATTATATCTGCATAATCATTATGCAAAATTAAGCACTTCTCCAATTTCTAGACGTTTATTTAAGGTTTCTACAGCTGATGAATCACTAATTGTATTCAACCTATAAAAATTGAGCAAGAATAATTGAATAAAGATCTTATTATCTCAATTCTTCCTTTATAAAATAATTTTCCTAAAAGTTAATCACTTTATACAAAACAAAATATTATAATTATTTAAATTAATCTCAACTATTAATTGTAAACAATCAATACTAAATTTTATTTATTTTAAACTTAAAAGGAATCCTTCTTTTTCCTTTGAAAGACTGATCTGGAGCTGTATATATTTCTGTTCTTTCAATATATGTATATATTTTTCTTGCTTTTAAGAAAAGCCTATTTACGAGGAGAGTTACTTTTATCAATTGTTAATAATCAAATTAAAATTTTGCCTCACCCTTCTGGGTTCGGATTTTCTTTTATTCCCTTTTTATGAATTTAGAAACAAATTCTTAAAAAATAGTGTTTGATTATTAAATTCTTAAATCTTAAGCAAAGGCCGCTAAGTTTACATGTCATTCTTATAAGTTTCATTATTAGAATTTATTTCTTATAGATCTTCTCCTAACTTTAGCTACATTGAAGTTTCTTAGGCTAAGTTATTCTCACGTCAAATGTTTTCGCTAAGGAGAGGTCGAAGCGCTACCATTCGCTTTGAAATACAAAGGAGGCCTCCAACTATGCTCTCATCTTTCCTCCATGTCTGCCTTCTTTTCTGTTACTTCATAATTCTGGAGGAACGACCAACCGTAAGGAGCAGCACTGGAGGGTTGCAATGCCTTTGTTGCCACTGAATTTAATTCATCCAAAACTTTGTTAATTTCAATAGTTATCGTATTTGATATCTTGCGTTTTCTAATTCTAATAAGTTTACATAAACTATTATTTTATCATGTGAAGTTATAAACTATTTTGGAAACTAAGACACAGAAATGGCTATTTATAATTACATAAATTTTATTTAGTATTTAATTTTATTCAAGAAGTTATTTTCCAAATTAATACTGCTTAAATACATATTAAATATGGATATCAAAGCACGTTTAGAATAAATTATAAAAGATATTAAAAGCTAACCTTAGCTTTTAAAAATTGATGAGATCCTCCATCAAGGTTTTTTTTTGGTATGATGGACCCTATTTAGCATTTTTCAATATTCAAAGCGTTCTATACTGAACCTGAGCGTGCTCTGAAATGCAACAAAAACTCTATAATAAAGAAAATACGCAATATATGAGGCATAGAGTACACAATGAGTGAAGCTTGAGACTGAGAGACATCGTCCATATGCCACTGGCGAGCCTTAATAAATGAAGGAATCTAGAGCAGCTTGGCCTAAGAACGACACACACTAGAATTTATAGAAAAGACCTTGGGAGAGGTGGAATCTACGATTCTGAAAGAGGTTGGAGTCAAGCATTGATGAGTCATATCTGCCCATTGGACCCTTTACCAGAAAAGGAGAAAGCTTGGCGAATTAGGCAAAGATATGGTCGAATTTCAGATAGACAAGTTCACTGCTTCTTTTGTGATTTTTCCCTGCAGTTAACTAGATAAGGACGAAAGTCGCCCCCAACATCTGATGCATGCTTAAGCTTAAGTCTCCAGCTTACAGTACTTCTATAAGTAAGCAATAAGGTTCTACACTGAGTATAAACCTTGTTCTTAGATCTTCAAGTATTTTTTTCCTGATGGGCTATATGAATGAAATTTTAAATGATATTCAGCCTTAAATTGCTATTACTGACATATTTCAATATAGCCTCTTTGTCTTAACTGGATAAGAGAGGCGATGTCTTATGAAATCAGTTTTCTTAAGAACTTTAGATGCTGGCTTTTGATAATAAATATTGAACATCTTGAGAATAAAGAGCAGCTGGCTTAAGAAAGCCGATGATAACAGGGCATTATCCAAAAAGTTTAAGATTTTCATCTTATTGATAGTCCAAACCCTATTTTAACATCTTTGAAAAATCTTATCTATATTTTAAGAGTGTTCGAAACTCTTTTCTTATGTAAACCCTTAAGGCATGAGAAGTGCTTTGGAGCACTCTCGGTCAGCGTTATTTCTTTATAGCCTTCAAGTTCAGGAAGAAAAACTCTAACTTGATCTCCTTCAAAAGCTCCAATGGGTATGTCACTATTTCTTGATTGGGCTTGTTTCTCCTATATTTAATTGAATAATTTTCCATAAATAATACGAGAGGACTCAAGTTTACACCTTTATTATTTAAAAGGGAATTTAAAAATAGAAAGTCACATTTATAATTAATCAGCTTAGCTCCCCCTTTATTTTATTTCTTCAGCTCATATTCGTTTTCATAAAATATTTATTTTAATTTGTCCTTTTCATAATTTAAAATGGGTAAGGTCCGAATGTATAAAAATCTGGATTTTAATTTGTCTGTTTTCTTAACATCAAAGGATTTAAAATTTGAGTCTATAATACTTTTCAGCTAAAACTCTCGAAATAGGGTTCCTTGGCCTCTGCTACAGATTATGCAATATCAGACAAATAATTTCATAAGCACAAAAGCTTAAGTCTATTATCTAAAAACTCTTTTTTAATTTCAATAGCTATGTTGATCGAGGCTCAGAATGCTATAAAGCTACTTATGTAGTAACTCATAAAATAATTAATATAATTTTATTTTTAAGACAAGACAGACACAGCAGACATACTACCACTTCTCATGAACTTCATCTAAAGACATTAGACCAGCATCAACCATACGCAACTTCTCTCCTCCAAGCAACTTTATAATCGACTCAGTTTAAGGCAGGCCTCTACTCCTACTTCAAGTGTAAGTACTTGTCTTAATTAACTTCTATAGCTGGTTTCCATATATAATTCTAAAAAATACAAATCTTTGACTTTTTAGAGATGAGCATTCAGGGAAGGAGCGTCTATTTTATGTTCTTAGACATCATGAAGAGCTCCTAAGCTTCTATGATGGCTTGAGCTAACAGAGAGGTATCAAATTTGGGCTGTATTCAGCATCTTGAGTAGGACTACCTCCAGAGCCTATTCACTCTCAGTAATAGCTCAGGACGCTGGTTAAATAGAATATGAAAAGTTGAACACCATTGAGGTCAGTCAAGAGCTGCTCAAGTACCTAGAAGCTATTTCTTTCAACTCTAGAAGAATTATCAATTTTAAAAGTATAAGGAAGATAAGAAATTAAAGATTAATTTTTGAATTGAGTTCTAGCAGTTCATGGATAGCTCCCAAAACAATATAGACACAAAAGTTTTAATCCTCCTGTTGAGATATCTCACTATTCATCCATCTCACGAAAGCAGGATATTCTCAACTTACAGAGAGATAGCTCTTGCAACAGCAGGCCTACAAAGTTCTAAATTCAAAGAATATTCTTAGAGGCTGTTAGTAAGAAATCAAAGATTGTTCAATTTAGTACAAAGCAATCGAAATTAAAATTCGATCAACTCTGTTATTACGCTCTAAAATTAAAAATATCTCTCTCTCATTCTCTCTCTCTCTCTCTCCACTCAATTAAAGATGCCTTTAGTTTCATTTATCTTTTCCAGATATCTCAATCTCCAAGTCTATGCTTCCTTATTCTACAAATGCCACGGTTGAGCTTTCAAAAAACGTAAAAGCAATTTCTATATCATTAAGAAGAGGCAATAAAATATTACAATTATAGACTCAAGTGCATAAAAAATTTTTTTAAA
>JAJKFJ010020708.1:0-156313 GCA_027382625.1 Tetmemena sp. SeJ-2015 | reverse complement strand
AGTAGCGCGAAGATCTTCCATAGAAGTTTCCTTATCTCAAGATATCTCCGTAGACTGTAGCAAACATCTATCGTTTGGAAATGGCATAACGTACAAAACTGTGAATCGAGTGAAGCGCGTTATAGACTCCCAAAGCCATTTTATTATAATAATCTTGAAATAATATTTACGACTAGCTGCTCAGGGGTGAGGGATAGCGTGAAGTTGTATGTGCTGACGAAGCTGTGTCATACAAAAACACCTTCTTGAAGAAGAGTTGGTACAAGAAGGCACGATAACATAGAGTTTACGAGTAGAAATAAAATATTAAACAAAACAAGTGCGTACTTGCTCAATATCTTCACACTCTTAAGCTGTCTGTCTGGTAAGCACCACAATATTGCAAAAATATATTTGACAATCGAGCAAATTTTTTCCAGAAGTCAGTAACTTTTTAGGTGCTCAAGTGGTGTAGAAATTTAATTACCAATTTGGCAACTATCGAAATAGTTCTATTCGAGGTGGCTGCCACCTTTAATTAAAAAGTGGTCGATTAAAATTTAAGAGATTGGAGCGGCTGGCGATTAATTACAAATATGATCAAAGTTTGGGGTCGGTAACTGTAATCAAACAAATTTCGCTGAACGGGTGCAGGGTACCTATACTACTACTACTACTACTACTACTACTACTACTACTACTACTACTACTACTACTACTACTACTACTACTACTACACTACTACTACTACTACTACTACTACTACTACTACTACTACTACTACTACTACTACTACTACTACTACTACTACTACTACTACTACTACTACTACTACTACTACTACTACTACTACTACTACTACTACTACTACTATACTACTACTACTACTACTACTACTACTACTACTACTACTACTACTACTACAATACTACTAACTACTACTACTACTTACTACTACTAACTACTACTACTACTACTACTACTACTACTACTACTACTACTACTACTATACTACTTACTACTACTACTACTACACTACGCGACTCAGCGAAAATATTCCTTGACCCTTTATTTAGTTAACACCCATACGCAATTCCATTTCGATCGCTTTTCCCATTAGAAGCTTATTTCTTCATCCTCCTCTATCAAGCAGAGCCAGTATGTTTGCGTTCCTTTAAGAAGCTCAGAGAGAAGACCACAGACGGTGAGATCGTTCTTACTCTTGACAACCTCGCGTACACCAAACAAAGGGAAAGCGAGAGCATTAGTGATTGACATCACTCCTTTTTAATGTTCCGTACTCGCCAGAGTTCAACGCATTGAGTTTTACTGGAACTTAGTTAAGGACACTAAGAAGCTGCTGCTCTATCACGTGATGCATGATTAACTATCGATACAGAGGATTTAATAGCGAGTAGTTGTAAGAGAGTGGAATAAGAGAAGACAAAAGTATTGTGCGAGATAAGGTAGAGTGAAATTAGGAAAAGTATTTAAGTTAACTTAATGGACTTAAGTCACTTTGTTATCTGGGAAAGAAGGATTCTTAAGAGGTCCTTTCTCTCTTCTGTTGGGCCAGACATGGACCTAGCTTCCTCATCCTTCAACCTGCCCGCATCTATTGCATCTCGTCCGTCCCTAAAGTTGTTAGATAGACGCTGCTCACCTTCGGCTTTATGTTGCTTCAGTGCTCTGAATAGCCTTTGCTCTCTCCTCATTAATAGATGCCCAGTGCCAGGTTTCTCTACACAGTTTAACTCTAAAACTTACTAGAGAAGTAGGATATTTCAGAACGCGCTCAAACGCATTCGTCGCTGAAAACTATTTCCTTGCTTCTTTGGGTCGATCTCCTCACTTAGAATCTCTTCTGTGTGCATCTTCAATATCTCTTTGAGGTACTCTGCACGTAGTAGCAAGGACGCCAAATAAGAACCTCGTTCTGGCAACTTGTTTGAGAGTTGGTTCCTTGTTAGGAAGGATAGAGCAACCTCCGGATCTCCCATCGCATCGTGATACATATTAGTGACTGAGATCTCAGGATAGTTTGGGATCTCCATCATTTGACATCGATTGTTTTGAGAGCTTTCTTCTCATCAGCAAGAATTGCTTTGAGGAACGCGATCTTTGTTCATACATTGTCGAAGGAACAAACCAACTAAAGATTATGTTACTCATATGAGAGCTTCTTACCTGCTAAGTGAGGTACCTGTAGATTCTTCCTTGCTTCGAACCTGTTGCTCTCACCTCTTGCGCTTCCACTCTTTATCGCTTAACATTGTTTTCCACCATCCTGCTCGAGTACTCGTTGTTCTAATTGAAAATCAAAGTTATTATGATTCTAACGAACGAAGCTTTAAAGTCTTACTATTTAATAGTTAGATCCTATAGGATGAAAGCTGAAATAGATAGAGCTAGAACTAAGCGAATCAGGTGCAAGTTGTGAAGATAGAGCCCGTTATATGTGTGGCTCCATAGGTAATTAATACTATTATACAGCTTAAACTTAATTAGATAGCAATACTAAGTTGCGCACTTAATAGTAGCAGTTCAATCGCGTTGCAATGAAATTAGTAAAGCAGCTATTTTAAGCTTTTCGTGACGTCGACATTATAACATTGCTGCAAACGGAATTAGTAGCACTAATAACTGCGTTTTGAATTAAATTATTAGCAAAATCAAGCAGAATAAGAGATAAATATGGAGCTATCTAATAATAAATAAGAAAGATGAAGACATCAATAACTGACATCTTTGCACTCTGATGTTCTCGTGAGTGCTCTGCACCTAGGCAACAGCATACATAATAATAAGTGGCGGGCTCTCATAATTTAAAATTTGAATTTAAGATGGCAACCATCCTAGCTAAGAAACAAGAACAACCTTAGCAAACACAAGCTAAAACTAATGTTCGGAACAGCAACAAAACAAGATGCTGTTGTACTAAGTGCAAGGGAGAGCTCTCTGAACTTAGGTCAATTCAAGAATCTCTTGCTTTTAAATTGTCAAGCCAAGAGTTAGATCGGAAGAGTTAAACTATCGCACTGATGCTCCTCTTGTTGCTGCTCCAGAGACAATGAGGAGAAGAAACTTTTGAATGAGTAATGTCAACGACAGTTGGAATATCCTCAGAGCCTCAAAGCGCACATCAAGGAAGTCACTCAGCAGACAAACCTCAGATCTATATGAAGCATTAGAAAGTGTACGGTCGCTATCCTTGCTCAAACTCGAGCAGACGATTCTCCACTCTCTCCTCAAGAAAACACAAGAGAAGAAGCACATGCTAGTTTGAATGGCAAGCACGTACCTTGACAAGGTTCAACTAAGAGGAAGCAAGAGGAGAAGAAGAGGAAGATTGAGTTAATGAATCAGAAGCCTAGGTATGGTGTCAGTAAAGTTTTCAGCTAGCTCAGCAAGACTCCATGCTGAGAGTTGTAACTTTGGAGAGTGTGTTCAAAATTACCTCCACCTTCTGTAGCAAACATCTATCACCATCATACAAGAAGAGTATGCTTTAACAAGATCCCTTACCAATACCTTGTAAAGAAGGAAGAGAAGGTCTTGAGTTCGCGAAACGAACTGTCAGTGTTAGAGAAGCGAGGGACAAAAACTTACGTTCTCATCGTGCTTGGTTCTTATCGATCATATTACATCGCCATTCGCCTTCCAAAATGGGAGATCACACTAAGAGATTTCTCAGCACGAGGCGCAACAAGTACTAGCTACTGCTATTCACTGACCTCGTCTAGAGGAGTGATGGAGTTGCATGAGTTGGGATTCAGAGATCTCAAGCCAGAGAACATATGATAACTTTGAAACCAGTCAGGAGCAACTGTCATAGACTTCACCAGAGTTGTAAGAAGAGAAAAATTGAGGATCCCAGAGAGATAGAGCTAGCTTCCCTTAGAGACAGACTGGCTCAACGGTTCAGGCAGTGGGACATTATTGGTCTATAGTTGCAATCAACTTGAATGCGAATATTAAACCAGAGGAATACTACTAGTGTGAAAGTGAATGATGCCAATATTATTCGCAACAAGACAATTGTAAGATAGACAAGTTAGTAAACAAAGTTAAAAATCAAGCAACCTATGAAACTAACACTCAGTTAATCGAGATGGAGAAGCACTTTAAAGGGTATAAAATTCAGAGAATAAGAGACAGACGTCAAGGTCACCTTACTAGAAGACTTAGATGCTGTTTGGGTTAAAATGAGCATGTTTTTATTAAGTATAATAAGAAATTAAATTATACACAAAAATTATTTTCATTTGCTTATCATATATGGGGTTATGGGGTTTTTGGGGGTTTTGATTGAGTGGTAATCAAAGTTCTTTCTTTCTTGCTTAATAAAGCAATATTAGAAATAGTTTCACAAGAGAAAGAATGCCATGAATTTCAATTTTTAGCACACTTGGAAGCCTTATATTATTTCTTATTATAATTTTATACTGCTTTTTAGCTTACCTTGAGCCTATGTAACTAGAATGAATTCCCATTTTTTATTCATTATATATTTTATTCGAATCTATATATCATATTTTGTGAATATTTAAATATATCTTATTAAAATGAGCTCCATAAATTTTAATAAATTTATTGAGATTTAAAATTAACAGAATTATTTCTAAATTATCATTTACTCTTCTCCTAAATATTCCTGATTGTTGCTCAATATAGTTTTTCACTCATAATAGCTGTTCGATCAATCAGATATACGACTATGAGCCCTCGAAAATGGTCGAAAATTTTCCATTTTCATGGATAGAAGACACTTAAAACTAAACTTTTCCAAAATACTTAAAGATAAATAAAATAAGAAAAAAAATTTTCTTTTATAAATTAAACTTACTTTCAAAAATTACGCTCGATCATGAGCAATAAGGTGCTTAAAATTATCTTATTTTACAATAAATATATTTTTTCGAATTAAAATTATAAAAAGTATGATATAATTTATTTAAACGTGCTCTTAAGCATTATTTAAATTATCCAATAAAAAATGTCATATTTTTAAAAATCTTTCACCACTCAACTAAATCATTTCAAGATCTTTGAGCCTCTCTTTATAACTCAGAAGCAGTTATACTGATATTAGTTTTGCAAAATACTCTTCTTTCAATTTTCTCAATTAAAAGGATAGATAAAAGTTCCCAAGAGAGATTCGCTAATTAAAAGCTCGAAAGGGGTTAAACTATACTCATTTTAATTAAAATAGGACTCCCTCTCTAGTTTTTAAGAAAAATATTTTGCAAAATGAGTTTGTAAAAAAAAGTTGAAATTAAGATTATTAATTATATCAAATATATTTTACCTTTTCAATAAAAAACTTAAAAAGTATTAAAGGTAGGTAGCTGCCATCGTTAAGGCAGGTTGCTTTCAGAGTTAATACTTTCCTTTGTTTTTCTTACAAAATGTGTTTTAAATTTCTCTATTCTTTATTTGTATCTTCTAAACAATTCCTAATTCTCTCCTTAAATTCATAACGATAATCTTTGAGCTCACTTAAAACTTCAAATTTACTTGATTAAAAAAATTCTCTCTTTATTTCTAAAATTTCCAATTTTATTTCAAAAACCACTTTTACTTATCTTTTGTTGTTTACTTTAAGAGTTTCTATTATTCCAGAGAATTTTTCCAAAATTTCGTAAAACAAATATTCTTTTTTCTAAATTGAATGAATAGAGAACATTATTTCTTATAAGTCTTAGGTATTTTCAATTCTCAGAATTACCTAACAAAAGTCTATGACTTAATTTAATTCCATATGGTTTAATTCTAGCTAGAAATATATTCTCAATCAATTAACTTTTTCTAACTATGCAGTAATATTTGTAAAATCTAATTAAGAAATTATTTTTCTTGGAATTAATAACGTTTTAAAGCACTTTATTTAATTTATTTAATCAAGATGCTTGGATTAAGGGAGAATGATCACACTCGTTTTTATTTTGTTGAGAAATTTAATTATTGGATTATTAGCATCAAAATTTAAAAATTCACTCTTATTTAAAACAAATATCTTCGTTCGCAAATTTTAAAATTCTTTATAAGTTTCATTATAAGTTTCATTCATGGGCTTACTTAATTCAATTTTACAGCTCCAAAAGTTTAAATTTCTAGACTTTTATAAGATTTTTAAAAAACTTGATTCCTAAATTTTCTAACCATAAATAGCTACCCAATCAAATTAAAGATTCTCAAAGCAAAGTAATTATTCTAAAATTTGGTACTGCTTTTAGGAATCTATAATGAATTTAGACAAAATTCATCCATTACTTCTTATTTCCAGGATAGATTTAATTATTTAATAATTTTCATTACAAATAACAGAATCAAAATATTAAAACCCTTACTTCAAAGGAATCATTCAAATTATTAAACCATTTTAGCTTTTCCTCATGCTTTAAATTTAAATTAATTTAAGTCCTTTTTTTATGATTAGCTATACTTATTATTCTTTAAAGAGTGTTGATTGAGTTGTAATATTCTTCCTTTCTTATTTGCTTAAAAAGGCTATAGTTGAAATCACTTAATTATAATAAAGGAATCTATAAATTTCAATTCTGAGGACTGAAGGGAGTCTCGCTTTAGGATTTATTTAAATTTAAAACTAGTTTAAAGAACTTCCCCTGCTTATAAAATTAATTCCCTTGAATTTTTTTAAGAACTTTTAAATAATAAAAAATATTTAAATATTTTAGATTTCTAAAAAATTTTTTTAGGTTTTAATATTTAAAATATATGAAATTTTAATTTATAAAATTTTTATTAATTATTCTATCCATATTTTTTTTATATAATATTTTAATTTTGTAACATCGAATTAAGAAGCTTTAAGATAAATATTTAATAACTAAATAAAATTTTATCATTATAGGCTAAATAAATTAATTTGGATGTGTGAAATGGTAGCAAAATAAAAATCTAGGGAAGCTTTTATTATCAATTTATCGCCCTTTCATTGATGAAATAAGAAGAATGATCTTCATTTTGTCGGTTTTATAGTACTCCTATTTGAGATAGTTTTGATTAATCATTTTTGTCTATTTTAACTTATATTTTAACTTGCTATATTTTCTCTCTGACGTCAACGCTTTTAAATTGCATTTATTTTTAGAGTTAATGGAATTGACTTTTGAAACTTAAACCATAATTTAAATTTTATTTTAGTTCAATTAGCTGTAATATTCTGAACAACAACATCAATAATTATCTATCAAGAATCAATATCTACCTTTATTATTAATTTTATTGCAATATTGTCTGAATTTTTAGACCTTAAAACTTGATTAAGAAGTGACTTTAGTGTTTTTAACATGCCAAATCCTTCTACAATTAATCAATCATTTTCATCTTTAAAAGTTCCCATTTCCTGAAAATCTTTGATTATATATGAAAATTTTATTGTTTTAAAAGAATGAGAAATGCTCCATTGAAAAAAGATAATAGGAAAATGAAACTTGCTAAAATATATTTAATTCAATTTTAAATTTATTTTATTATATTTAATTTCAGACAAGTAAGTAATAAATTATTAAACAGAATTATATAAATTTATATATTTTCAACAGAAGAGAACATGCCAAGAAAATATTTCTAGTTTCATCAAAGAAATACTAGGACTGAAGACATTAAATGATAATTTTGTACCATCTCCTATCATTTTTTGTATTGTCAAGCTTTGAAATTATTTTCTCATAATTTCATCTGTAAGTGTGAGAGTATACCCATTATAAAAACTAAAATCTTTTAGTTCGCAAGCATCTCCAAATTTATTTAATTAGAACATCTCTCTGTTAATTTCAAGATCGTGCAACTTAATTTCAAAAACAACTTCACCTTCCACTGGGTTTATTTCAAGATTTTTTAAAAATCTATGGAATTTTTCTAAAATTTTATCAAGTTAATAATCCTTTAGATCCTATAAGTCTGTAATTATCTGAAAATATATTTTCTTTGATTCGAGCTAATGCTTGCATCTCCATTTCATAAATTCTTCGCAATAATCAATTACTTGATTGAATTTTTGATGATTTGTATCTTATTTTATATTAATTCTTAATCTATAGAAATTTGTCAATTAAGAGCAAATATTTTGAAGTTCTAATTAAGTTATCTAATTGATATCCATCGATAAAGTTTTTAAGCACTTTAATTGCTTAAAATAATCAAAGATCTCTTACTCAAGTGGAATTTAAATCCCAATAGTTTTAATGTTCTTGAAGGATTTAATAACAGGATTTTCAGGATTAAAATTTACAAATTCACACTTTTCCAAAGTCAAGTTCTCAACACTTGAATTTTATATTTCTTGTGAAAATTCTTAAACTGTATCAATTAATTTAATTTTGCAATTATAAATATATATTCCCTAAGCCCTTGATAGTATTTTTGTAAAAATTGTCTCCGAGATATCTTCATACAAAATCCAGATATATTCAAATTACAAGTTTTTAAACTTTAAAAATTATTCTAAAATAAGAATCTTTTGTACCTACAATTAAGTATTAATTCGTCCACTATTTCTTATTTCCAAAATGGATTTAGTTAATTAAAAATGTTCATCTAAATAATAAATTTTGTAATCTAAGTAATTGAAAACCTTAATCTTCAAAGGCAATCTATTCTGATTATTAAACCATTTCAGCTTATCTTCAATTTATTATAATTCCCCCCAGAGTTGCATACTATTTTCATATAAACATATTTATTAGTCTTCAAAGAGTCTTGATTGAGTTGTAATTAATTTTCTTTCTTTCTTGCTTAATACAGTAGCCTTATTTATAACATCATTATAATTTAAATATCCATATATTTCTATTCTTAAAACATAAGGGAGCATCATTTTAGTTAAAACTGCTTTTTAAATATTTTTGGGGTTAAGAGGCAATAATTATTTTCTATTATAAATAATAAAAACGATTTAGATTTAATAACTTTACCTTCAAATATTCGGCATTTTATTCGAGCATTTATTTGTGGTAAATATTTCAGAATTTATTATAAAAGAATGAAATAATATTCTTATATTTCTTATCTTCTTTAATGTTTTGTTTTTTTTTTAAAAATATATTTTCGCTATTGAATTAATCTTTGCGACTTTTAGGATATTCTATGATTGAAAATTGATACTTGTGATTTTAAATTTTGTAATTAAAAAAATGAGCGTGTCGAAGGATACTATTCTAATTTTGGACAATAAAATCATCCTTTCCTTAAATCTCCTGTAGGTGTTTTATAATTAATTATTCTTTAGCTAATACATCATAGATTGGAGTTATTAATATATAGGTAAATATGAAAATAAAAAAAAGATGGTGCAGATTTGTATCTCATTATAGAATTAATACGATTAGGTCATTGAGATATTAAATAAAGAATTTTTTTCAATGAGCCTCTATTTATAACTTATATATATATATATTGATTGCATGTACTTAACTTAAGTTCTTGCTTTATGATTTTCAAACATTAATTTTTTTGTCTTTATAATATTTTATCTTATTTGCTTGTCCACGATTTGCCCTAAAGTCCATCTTAAAATAAAGTGTTGAATATATTTTCTTGTGAAAGGTAATTGCATTCACTCTTTGACTAATTATGATCTCAAAGAAGAAACTCATTGCTAAGTATCCCTAAAGTAATGAAGAGTTTCTTGTAGTCTACTAGTTTAACTAAAATCCATTTTTTTTTAATTAAATCTAATGGGAAAATTGAAATTAATTAGGGAGAACCAAAATAAGCTTACCCTTTGAAATAAGTGCCAAATTAAAGTGACAAATAAATTATATTCTTTAAATTGTATGATCTTTTGTATGACGATTATTTTATAAAAATTAGAGCTTGAATTTCCTTAATAATATTTTCTTGTAAATCTTTCCTCCCTTCATGGAAAATTTACTTACCTGTATTTTGACAATAGAAACCTTTATGCTTTATTATGGATGTGGGTTTTAGGTTTTTTTAAAGTATAAAGATCGAAAAGTTCTCTCAATTTCTCTTAGAATCCTTTATTTTATTATATATCTTTGCTTTTTATAATAATACGGATTTTTTCCTCAAAAGTTGAATTGTTAAATTTATGTTTTAAATCAGGTGACATATTTCATAGAAATTGCAAAAATTAGCTTTAAAAAAAATTAGAAAATAATTTTACTTCCTTCTTAATTTTCAATAATAAAAGAGTAAAAGAAAATTATTAAAATATAGTTAAGGTTATATAGATTTTTATAAATTCAAAGATATTGAATCTTCCAAGGCAAAATTTTTAACCTTATCTCAGGTAGACTTTAATCAATGATACTGCAGGATAAATTTATATGACCACATACCTTTCTTTGTATTGATAAACTGGGAAATTGTTTTCTAAAAATTTTATCTGCAATTGCTAGAGAATATCCGTTAAATCCTACAATTTCAAAACTTCTGTCTTTCTGTTTGTAAGGAACTCCAAATTACTATAACTTAAACATGTTTCCATTAACTTTTAAGCTTTGTAATTATATTTCAAATTCTACTTTCTCCTCTACCCTGCTCTTTTTAAGATTTTCAAATAATTTATTGAATTTTCTCAAAACTTCTTCGAGGAAATAATCCTTTTCCCATGAGAATGAAATTATTTGAAAACTTATGTTCTTTGATTATTTGTGTTTCAGCCATCTCCATTGAATGAATTCTTAACAAAAGTCAACTACTTGACTAAATTCCATCTCATTTATTTATCTATCTGTATCTATATTTATTTGTAATCTTTTGAAATTTTCAATTTATACGCTAATAACTTAAAGTTCTTTTTGTGATACTTTATTTTTGACCATTACTAGAGTTGTCAAGCACTTTATTTGCTTAAAATAGTCAAATATTTCTGACTCTTATGGAATATTAATTCCAATATTTTTTATATCCCCAAGAGATTTAATAATTGGATTATCTATATTGAAATTTACAAACTCACAGTTTTATAAAATCATTTCCTCAACTATTGATTTTTAAATCTCTTCTTCATCTGTGGCCCTATTTAAATGAATTTTGCTATTTCTTATCTCTAATTTCTAAACTCTTTCCAATATTTTTGTTAAAGTATTCTGATTTATTTTTAAACCCTTAATAAAGATATTTTTAAATTGCAAGTTTTCAATGATAAAAAGTTATTCTAATGCTTTAATCTTTGCTTAGGAATCTAGAACCAATGTTGACATAACTCATCATTTATTTCTTATTTCTAAGGTTGATTTAATTAATTATAAATATCCCTCTGAGTAAATCATGTCTGTATCTAAATAGTTAAAAGCCTTTAGTTTCAGAGGCAATCAATTCTGAATATTGAACCAATTCATATTATCCTCTATACATTATAGCTAATTTAGAGTAAGTCCTTATTTTATAGTTAGCCATATTTTTTATTTTTCAAAGAGTGTTGATTGAGTTGTAATCTATATTCTTTCTTTTTTGCTTAATAAGGCTATCCTTTAAATCACTTAATGATAATATAGAAAGCTGTAAATTTATATTCTGAGAACTATTTTTATTTTGGACATTATTTTCAAAAATTTTTGGGTTTTTCTTTCCCAAAAAATTCCCTTATAAATTATTAAAATTTTTTACAATAATTTTTAAATATTTAAACATCTTTGACTAGTATAAATTTAGTGAATATTTTTGTTTAAATATATTAAAATTTAGAGTTTAAATTCTTAATAAAATCAATTCTTTAATACACGTTTTTATACTTGATATTATTTTTGATTTTTGTAGCATTTAGAGAGTTAATTTTTAAGGAAAAATAGAAATCATGCAAAATTTGTTCAAGAATTTATAAAAAAATCTATGATATGAAAATTAATGTATTGGTTGGTTTTAATAGGAAATAATCAAAATCTAAGCTTTTTATTGTCTCTAAGTTATTGCATTTTTGCTGCAAATCATAAAGAATGAATTTTTATGAGGTTTATTCGCATTTTTTATATGATATAGTTTAATTTATTTGAATTCACTTATTCTATCCTTAATTTTAACTTGATTCGCTTTATCTCTGAACTAAATATTTATTATTTTAATTGCACATATTAAAATAGAATAATAATTACTGACTATTCTATTGAAAGGTAGATAATTTATATAAATTAAAGGTTAAACTGCAGTATAAATTATTACTTAATTAAACTATCTGGTTTGTTCTAAAGAAAGTAATAATCAATTAAGAGTTTGTGCATGCCTGAATGAGCAGTTTAATTGCCAAACTATTTGTTTTATACTCATTAAAACTTAATTATGGAAGTGGTAATTTTCAAACTTTCTCAAAACGAAATCTACTCACTCAACTCTTACATTTTAAATTTCTTTTTATAATTATTAGGTGGCATTAGATAACCAAATTATGCAGTTTTTTATATTTAAAATGTTTGGTTCGTTTCAAAATTTTAGTTAAATTTGATTCTTCAATTACTTACTTAAAATAGCTATCCATTCAAACTAGAGATTCGAGAAGCTTAAAAACAAATTCAAAATATGGCTCTATGCATCGATAACTAACATAGAGTTAACTATTCCTTTGTCTTTAATTTCTAAGAGAGGTTTTATTAAAGGTAGATATTCATTTTTACAAAATAAAACAGTATCTAAATAATTAAATACTTTAACCTTCAAAAGTAATCATTTCTAGTTATTTAACCATTTTAGCTTTTCCTCAATGCATTATAATTATTTCAGTTCGAGTCCATACTTGATTTTTAATCAGACTTATTAGTCTTAGAATAGTCTTGATTAAGTTGAAATTAACGGCCTTTCTTACTTGCTTAGTACAATTATTTTAAAGATAATATAATTTGAAGTTAAGAACCACTATATTTCAATTATTAGTACACTTTAAAGTCTAATTTAATTAAGTTTGAGTATATATAGCTTCTTATCAGCTTTATTTTTATGTCTAAAATTATTATTCCCATAATAATTTTTATTCTTTTTGGTAGATGCTATCTATAACTCACTTTTAAATAATATTCACTTCTAATAGTAAAAGATGCATAGATTTAAATTGATTTAAATAATTGAAACAGATGAAAATTTTATTCACACAAATTATCAAATTAAATTTTAAGCTCAAAGAACAAAAAATGAAAACTATCACAAAGTGAAGTTATAAATTTGAAGTTGGGAGTTGTACTTTTAAAGTTCAAAAACATAAGTATTAATTTATCCTGCGAAAGAATGTCCATATTAGAAGTGAAACCCCTCTAAACAAGATAAATTTTGTGACTTAAACTTCTTTTAATCTTGATGTTTGAAATTTTTTTCTTGGTTTATTTATTTATTCTTGATTTAATATCCTTTTTATTAAAAAAAAGTTTCTTATACTTCAATTTTTTATAATGAGTGAATAAAATTTCCAAGAAAAATAGATTTTTAATGCGATTATACTTGAGTTATAAATTAAGAATTAAATCTATTGGGAATTAAAATAATTGTTGGGGATCTTTGACAATAAAATATATTACAAATTCGGATATTTTAAAGAGAATTTGTCGCATATTCGCTATCAATCTACAAAATATCATATTTATTTATAAATCTCTATAACCTTTTTATAGAGATAGATAAAATAAATGATCATTCATTCTTTATTTAGCCTTTATAATAAATCTATCGTTTTTTCCTGAACTGAGCACTTCATTAAAACTGAAAAGATTTATTAAATTAATATTTACTCTATAAATTATTTATAACAATGAAAAAGTAATAAACTTATTTTAAAAAATTTTCTAAATTTTATTGCTTTCAAATGAAAAAAGTCTTCCATGAAAATATTGTTAATTTCATCAAAGGCAGATTAAGATCATCGAAGTTGCAAGTTATTATAACACTAGTAAATGGAAGTCTTTTTATTGGCAAACTTTTAAATTCTTTACTCAAATTTTCATTAGTAACTGTTAGAGTATACCCCGTATTCTAACTAAAATCTTTTAATTCGCAATCATCTCCAAATTTCTTTAATTGGAAAATCTCTTTCTTAATTTTAAAGCGATTTATATTTATTTCAAAAATTACTTCCCACAACTCTTCTTTTCGCTTTAATTTTTCTAAAATACTCTAGAAATTACCCAAAATTTCATCAAGTTTATAAACCTTTTTATTTAAGTATGAACTTATGTTGAATTATATTTTCTTTTATTGTCTTTAATTATTCATTCTCCATAGCATGAGTTCTTTACAAAAGTCAATTACTTGATTTAATTCAATTTGATTTATATCTATTTCTATTTTAATCCATATTATATAGAAATTTGTCAATTAAGAGCAAATATTTTGAAGATCTAATTAAGTTATCTAATGACTATCTATCGATAAAGTTGTTAAGCCCTTTAATTGCTTAAAATAATCAAAGATCTCTGAATCAAGTGGAATTTAAATCCCAAAGGTTTTAATGTTTTTGAAGGATTTAATAACAGGATTTTCAGTATTAAAATTTACAAATTCACACTTTTCCAAAGTCATTTTCTCAACTTTCAAATTTTTTATTTCTTGTGATGATTCTTCAGAGAATCCAGTTAATTAAATTTTGCACTAATGAAGAGTTAAATTCTAAGATTTTTACAATATTTTTGTAAAAAGATTTTCTGAGATTTCTTTATCATTGATATAGAAATGTTCAAATTACAGGTTTTCAAACTTTAAAAGATTTTCTAAAATAAAAATATCAGTTCTGTAATATCCATGGAATGAAGTAATAATTAATCCATTATTTCTTATTTCCAATAATAATTTAGTTAATTGAACACCTTCATTGTTTTCAAACATATTGTCAGATAAGTAATTGAAAACCTGAAGCTTCAATGGCAATCTATTCTGATTATAAAACCATTTCAGCTTTTCTTCAGTTAATTTCCAGTTGTAGAACAATTTAAATTAGGATAATGATATTTATTAGTCTTGAAACAGTCTTGATTGGGTTGTAACCAATATTCTTTCTTTCTTGCTTAATACAGCTATCATAGATATAGATTAATTGGGACATAAGTATCCATATATTTCTATTCTTAAGACTGAAGGGAGCATTATTTAAGGATTCATTTTTAAACTACTTTTTATTTGTCCTTTACTTATTAGCTTAAATTAATTTCTATTATAATTAATGATAATATTTTTATATGCTATAACTTTCTTTTAAATATTCATATGTTTATATTCACATTTTTTTAATAAAAACTGTCTAATTTTATTATAAAATAATTAATTTTTAAAAAACTTTTTCTCTTATTTTTAAATTAAAATTTTTATTTAACAATTAAAAATATTTATCCAACTTTTGTCTATTCTATACGAAATTTGGGATCCCGAACTTGGTATTTTATAAGAATTAGCTTGTCACTATCTAAAATAGAAGTCAAATTTGGGGTCTGAAGATCATCCTATCTTTGAATGCCTTGTATAGTGCTAATTTTTAATGAAGTAAATATAGGCAAATAACTTACTTATCACATTTTGAGGCTTGGATTATTTATTGTATTCTCTTTATATTCGACTTTATTTACTTCAATTTTTTAGAATAAGCAAGAGAAAATGGAAAAATATTTTAATGTGAATTTCTTTAGATTAAATCTAATTATAAAATCAGACTTGTGCTAAAATAATTGACGGTGATCTTCGGCAATAAATCAATTTCATTTTAGGATATTTTCCTTTTAATTTGCTGCACGCTCGCTAGTAATCTACACAGAAATTATTTTCATTTTTAATAGCTTTCTTAGCACTCCTTTTGCTATTTATTGATTTGATAAAAGCTCTTTATCCTTCATGCTCACTCTAGTCTTAACATTATATTGAGTTCTTCATACAATGTTTTTTACATAATCCTTTATCCTGAGTTTCATGATTCAAGATGATATATATTCTCGTTCAAATATATAATTTCTGGTTTAAACTTTTTTATTAAATTTTATCTAAATTAAGTTTTCCTATAAATTCTAAACTATAAAATACAGAGAATCTCTATAGTGAATAATTTATTTTAAAGTAGTCTCAAAATTATGGTCATTATAACTTATTTATGGAAATTATTGCTTTTAAATAGACACTTCCTTTGACACTCACTGAATCCTTTTACTTTTTAAAATAAATTCTCTTTCAGATAAATAAACATTATACTTGTCTAAATATAAGAGTAAAAATTATTTATAAAATAGGTGAGATGCTCATTAAAATAAGCTTATACGAAAATAAATTCTGAAAAAAAAATTAAAATTAAACTTCGTGTCTTCTTAATTTAACAACGAAATAGCAATAAATTTATCAAAATTATTAAAATTTTATTCATTATACCACTTTCAAACGAATAGAAGTTTTGTTGAAAAAAGTTTTAACTTTATCAATGAAAGATTAGGACTTTCGATTTTACAAAAGATATCTACACCTGCTCCTATCCTTTTGTATATTGACAAATTTTGTAATTATTTTCTCAAAGCTTCATCTGTAAATGTTAGGGTATACCCTTTGAGCCCCTCAACAAAATTTTAATTGCTAAATTCGGAAGAAGCTCCATATTTTTTTAACTGAAAAATTTCTTTATTAATTTGTAAACTTTCGAAATCTATTTTAAAATATAATTTCTTTGACACTCTGTTAGCTCTAAGATTTTCCGAAAATTTTAAGAACTTTCACAAAATTTCGTCTAGTTAATTATCCTTTATTATCTCTTTTTAATATATAGGGAATTTTATTACTTTTAATTCTCTAAAATTCTACATTCTCTGAATTATTAATTACTCACAATAATCAAATACTTGATTTAACTTCTCCTCATTTGTATTTAGATACATTATTAATCTTTTGAAATTACTCAATGAATCATCAATAATTTGAAAATCTTCTTAAATTATCTAATTACTATGCATTCATAATGTTGTAAAGCCCTTTACTTGCTTAAAATAATTTAATATCTCTGATCCAATTGGAATTTAAATTTAGATTCTTTATATATTGCAAAATGATTTAATTAAAGGATTATTATTATCGAAATTTTCAAAATTAACCTTTCTAAGTTTCAATTTCTCAACAGTTAAAATATACATTTCTTGTGATAATTCTGAGGTAGTTTTATTTAATAAAATTGTGGAATTGCCAAATTATAAATGCTTCGTTCTTTACTAAAATTTAATAAACTCTGTCTCTGTTATTATGGAATCAAAAATACCTATCCATTCAAACTATAGGTTCTCAAAGCTTAAAAGTTTATCTAAAATATGGCTTTATAAAGAAAATGTTATGTATTTAATGTTAACTTATCCTTCATTTCTAATTTCTAGGATTGCATTAATTAAAAGTAAATACTCATCTGTGAAATTCAAATGAGTATCTAAATAGTTGAAAACCTTGAGCTTCAAAGGTAATCTATTCTAGTTATTGAACCATTTCAACTTCTCCTCAATACATTATGATTATTTTAGTTTTAGTCCTGTTTTTATTTCTAAACATACTCTTTAGTTTTGGAAAAGTCTTGACTTAGTTGTAATCAATATTCTTTCTTACTTGCTTAAAACAGCTGCCATTGAAATAACTTCATTGGGATTTAAGTAACTATATATTTCTATTCTTAGAACGCAAGGGAGTCTCATTTTTGAATGATCTAAATGTGAAGACAATTTTTCTCTTTTTTGTGTGTGATAGAATTAATATTATTGATTAAAGCAATAATTTTTATATCCTTTATGCTAAAAATAACTTTTAAATATTTAAATATATTTATTAACAAATTTCATTTTTATAGCATTTTTAAATATAAAGTAAGTTGAATATTCATTCAATATTTTAATAGTAAAATAAAATATATCCTATATCTTCTTCAAAAATGCAACTGCTTTTTTCTGGCTATTCTAGACTTGAAAATTAGAAAACGAAATTTCTAGTTCGAAAGTTAAATTTATAGTCTGTTTGCAACAGCAAGTTCAGTTGGGGCTTGAAGTTCCTAAAGTCCTTGAACACGAATATCAGTTGATAATATGATCATACTTAGGAATTACTAAAAATTAGTAAAAGTTAATGTAAAAATGTATTCCCAATAGTTAGCTTTTTATATAAGAGTTAAATTCTAATTTTATTTGATTTTTTTTTTTAAAGAAGGCAATCAACCATATGATAACTAAATTATAAATTATTTTAAGCAGACGATTAAAAGAAATATGATTAATATTAAATAGATTATGTTTGAATCTGTGCTTCATTTTTTATATTACTGGTTAAATTTATAATTAATTTAATATAAATATCGACTGCATTAACTAACAAACACAGTTGTATAAATAACTACCAAAAGCTTAAAGTCTAAAATTTTAAAGTGACATAGGAGGCAAGTCTCTAAGGCAAGAAAGTTATCACTACCTATCAACAGAGACATATCTCCTCGGAAAAGCTCAATATTTCCAAAAGTATTCGTTGATTTGCGCACTTTAGTAATCATCAAGAGCGAGATGAACATAATGGCATGTTCTTCATGATTTTGGTAATGAATGATATAAAAGGAACTGGCTCCCTCTTTAAATTAAAACATAATGTTTTTAAAATCACATTTAATATTTATGTATACTTTTCTTAATAACTCTTTCTTGATAAGATATAACTTACTCTGATCATCTAACTATATTCATCCAAAATGTAAAATAAAGTAGCAATTCGAAGAGCAAGTAGATTAAATTATTAAATCTATGAGATTGGTTAAAATAAAAGGAAGGGATGTGTAATATCTAATAAAATAAAATGTACGATTACCTCCATCCGAATTACTCTGATGTGGATTCAATATTCAAAGCTTGTGGTGTGTGTGTGTTTTTTTAATTTGACATTATTCCTTTTTAAAAATATTTTGTTAATTATTCTTATAAATATTTTAGACTTCTGTGGATTTCTCTCTAACAGATTGCTCATGAAAATTGTAAATATATTAGGTTCTTAAAATTAGTTTCTCTCAAGAATTTTTAAAAAATTAATTAAAATTAGAGCTTAAACTTAATTTTAATATTCTCTAATAATTGGTAGAGATATTTTTTTTATTTTTTAGTTAAAATTATTTTTTTAATTCTCAAAAAAGTTTAAAAACGTTGAATAATATAATGATTTTTAGATTTTCAACTGATAAAAAAACCTTAAAAAGTCTACTATTTTTATATAAAGTTAATAATTAAACTTCGTTTAAGAGTAGGAGATAAACCTCTTAGATTTAGCAAAAATCAATAAACCAGAAGGAAACTTAAATAAAAAATCTTTCTCTCCTTAGAACTTTAAAGTGAAATTAAAAAAAATCTTTTTTTTTAAATAAGATAATGATTTATTTAAAGTTTAATTAAATCAACGATATTTAATTCTCCACGTTAACAAATTTAAACTAATCAAAGATAGATTTTGATTATCTATATTACATGATAAATCTATTTTTTCACATATCGTTTATGAAATTTGTAAATTGTGAAATTGTTTTCTCAATGTTTCATCTGTAATTGCTAGAGAATATCCTTTATACCCCTATATTTCAGAAATACTTTCTTTTTGTTTGCAAGGTACTCCAAATTTCTATAACTTAAAAATCTTCCTCTTAATTCTTAATCTTGACAATTATATTTCAAAAGAAACTTCTACTTTTACTCCGTTTATTTTAAGATTCTCGGATAGAATTTGGAATTTTCTCAAAATTTCTTCTAGTAAATAATCTTTTTCATCTAAGTATGAAATGATCTGGAATATAATTTTGTTTGTTTTTATTTAATTCCTCCATCTCCATAAAACAAACTCCTCGCAAAAGTCTAATACTTGATTTAATTCCATCTAATTTAATTTGAGATCTATATCTATTTGTAATCTTTAGAAATTTTCCATTTAAGAGCTAATTCTTTAAATTTCTTATTAGGATATTTTATTTATTTTTACGAGTAAGCTTGTTAACCCTTTTATTTGCTTAATTTACCCAAAAGTCTCTGGCTCAATAGGAATTCAAATCTCAACATTTTTAATCTCATAAAGAGATTTAATAACTGGATTATCAATATTGAAATTTACAAATTCGCAATTATCGAAAGTCAATTCCTCAACTCTTAATTTTTAAATCTCTTGCGATTATTCTTCTGTGACCATCTTCAATTAAATTGAGCAATTACTTATATGTAATTTCTTAACTCTTTACAATATTTTTGTAAAATTTTCCTCTGTGATATTATTATGCCCAATACACAAATTTTCAAAGTACAGGTTGTCAAGGCTTAGAAGTAATTCTTACACTTGAAAGTTTTCATCAAAGCTTATATAGAAATGTCAGATAGCCCAACCTGATTCTCTTATTTCCAAGATAGATTTAACTAGTTCTAAATATTCATTAATATCAAATGACTAAATATCTAAGAAATTGAAAACCTGAAGCTTCAAAGGCAATCTATTCTAATTATTATACCATTTCAGCTTTTCCTGTATGCATTAAAATTATTACAATGAAAGACATCTTTATATTTCTATTTCTACTCTATTATTTTTGAAGAGTGTTGATTAAGTTGTAATCAGTGTTCTTTCTTTCTTACTTAATACAGCAAGTTTAGAGATAACTTCGTAAGGACAAAGAAAGCCATATATTTCAATTCTTAGTACATTTGGGAGCTTGATATTAACTCCAATTAAAAACCTTTTAGCTTTTTTTGAGCCTATGCAGCTTAAATGAATTCCCATAATTGTTTATTATTTATTAATAGTTTAGGAATATATTATATATTTTTAAATATTTAAATATTTTTGAATGTTCTTTGCTGAAAAAATTTTAATGAATTAATTATAAATTAATATTAAAAACTCGTTATTGAACAACTTTTATCCCTCTCGTAGATATTTATGTTCGCAATTAAAGAACTTATTCTTTTTTTTCTTCTCACTTTTCGACTTGGAAATTGATTTATGGATATTTTTTTAGAAATCTATTATTTAACAGGTCTCGCAATAAGAGATATTTTATGTCTTTGTATGGCAAAAATTGCATTCTGTATTCTCACCAAAAAAACTAAAAGGCTTAATTAAGAATATGAGTTTTGAGTTTTTTAATTGAAAAGATCCATAATCCCACAAAATCATATACTTATTTTATTATAAAAATATTTTAATTTCAAAGTTCACTTTATTTATATCTAAAGATAAATAGTGAAATTTAAGATAATAAAACAAGAAATTTACATTATAGAATGAGCAAAAAATAAATAAAAAATAGAGAGAAATATTGCTTACATTTTTTCTCTCCTCAATTTCCAGAATTAAAATATATTGAAATTTATTAAAGAAAGATAATTATTATTTTAAGTTTTATATTTTCAAAGATAGAGAATCTTCCTTACCAAAATATTTAATCTTATCAAAAGAAGATTATGATTACTGAAGCTACATGACAAATTTATATTGTCATACATTGCTTCTTTAAGTGATATACTGTGAAAATATTTTCTCAATGTTTCATCTGCAATATAGAGTGAATACCCTTGATGCCCCTCAATTTCAAACTCTCTTTTGTTTTTCGTTTGCAAGGAACTCCAAATTACTATAACTTAAAAATCTTTCCTTTAATTCCTAAGCTTGACAATTATATTTCAAAAGCTACTTTAACATTTATTCTGTTAAATTTAAAATTTTCAAATAAGCCATAAAATTTGCTCAAAATTTCTTCAAGTAAATAATCCTTTTCCCAAAAAAATGAAATGATTTTGAATGTCATTTTCTTTGCTTATCTTTAATTTTGCCATCTCCATATAATGAACTCCTCACAAAATTCAACTCCTTTATTTAATTCCAATTAATCTATTTCAACATCCATATCTATAATTATTTGTAAACTTTTTAAGTTTTCCAATTAAAGGCTAATATTTTAAAGCTCTTTTTGGGATATTGCGTTTATATCTATGAGTAAGCTTTGTAAGCCCTTTGTTTGTTTAAAAAAGCCAAATATCTCTGTCTCAAGTGGATAATTAATGTCAATAATCTTTATATCTTTAAAAGATTTAATAATTGGATGTTCACTATTGAAATTTACAAACTCATTCTTTTTTAAATACAATTCCTCAACTCTTAAATTTTAAATTTCTTATTCTTCTGTTGTTCTCGATAATTAAATTGTGCAATATATTATATCTAGTTTCTAAACTCTTTGCAATATTTATGTAAAGATTTTCTCAGTGATTTTCCGACTCACAAAACACATTTTATAAAATCTTAGGTTTTCAAAGCTGAGAAGTTATTCTAATAATTTAATTTTTGCTTTGGAATCTATAACAAATCGAGAGATGGCCCATCCTTAATTTCTTATTTCTAAAATTGATTTAATTAATTGTAAATAATCCTCTGTGAAAAACTAGAAATTATTAAGCTTATTGAAAACCTGAAGCTTCAAAGGCAATCTATTCTGATTATTAAACCATTTCAATTTCTCCTCAATTCATTACAATTATTTCAGTTTAAGTCCCTCTTAAATGTTTAGAGATACATTATTCTTTTAAAAGAGCATTGATTGAGTTGTAATCATTGCTTTTTCTTTCTTGCTTAATACAGCAAATTTTGAGATAATTTTACAAGTACAAAAAAAGCCATATATTTCAATTCTTAGTACATTTGGGAGCTTGATATTACCTCCAATTAAAAGCTTTTTAGCTTTTTTTGAGCCTATACAACTAAAATGAATTCCCATTATATTTCATTACATATTTTTAGGATCTATATACTATTTTTGAATATTTAAATTTATCTTATTAATATGCTCTTTATAAAATTAATAAATTTAAATTTATAATGATTTATAAGAAAAATCATTATCAAAAATTAAGTTTTATCTCTCTCTTATAAATATTTTAGTTTTCATTTAAAATTAAATGATTTTTGTTTGAGATTTTAAAATTTAAATAGATCTAATCCTACATAAGTAAATTGTTCAGGTAAGAGATCAACATTATTTCTTTATAATAATTTTTAAGCTCTCTTGCATTTTTATTTTCTTGCTTTTAAAATCATATATAGATAATTATTTTTAAAGGATTTCTTTATTTCGTTTTTTTTTAGCTTAATTTTTTAAATAAAAGTTTATATGAATATTTATAGCCAAAAGAATTACTATAATCTATTATGCTAGTCAACAATAAAGAAAGGACAGAGGTTATGAATACTCTTATGTTTTAGGACATCAAAGTTAAATGCAGTCTAAGATATAATTCTGAAACCTAAAATTATCTTTTAAACTAGATAGTCAATAAGCTTGCAATTGATTATGCCCTATTTATATTCAAGATCTTCTCAGCCAGATCGATGATTTCGAAAATAAAAACTATACTATCTTTATTTAAACATTTAGCATTAATCAGATGACCCTGAAGAACCTGCTAACTATTTTGAGTTATCTTAAATTAATAGAATATCGAAAAATTCAAATATCTAACTTCAGAAGCTAATTCTTACCAATACCTATTTTGAATTTAACTAATTTCTTAATCGCTCGCTATTTTGAGGAAATTCAAATTAATGATCGTACTTTTTCCTTTTACAGCACAAAAAATATCCAAATATTCAGGAAATAATTGGGAGCCAGCCCCTTTTTAATTTCATTAACTTCTTTTTTTCTTTTATTTATAATTCTGCTATCTTAGAGGAAGAATCGATTTTTTCATTATGAATATAATTAAATTTTCCTAGAAATTTTACTTCTACCTTGCTTTTAATTCAAAAATATTAAGTTTTCCTGTATACTAAAAATATATTGCAAACTCTTTCTATAGCATATTAGATAAAATTCTTTTGATGATAATTTTAAAATGGTTATAATAATCTTCATTGAGTATATAAACCACAAAAAAAAACAAGCCTAAAATCATTAATTTATCATATTAAGAAGAGGTAACTTATAACTTCCTGGACTATTACTTAATGCTATTTTTATTTCTATTTTCTAATTGACTAGATTTGGAAATTTTGTGATAGAATTTATAAGATAGCGTCTCTCCTATATATTAAATAAGCTATTTTAAAGCTAAATTGATTATTCAAAGAGTAGATAACTCTAAGCTTGGAAAGCAAAATTTACATTTTTATTTAACTAAAACTGAAGTATTAAATTATATTAAAGTTTCTATGAATTCGAATAAAAATGAGACATTGATATTCAAATCAAGCTAATAATTTATAGGCTATCAAGAGGATATATTTACATTATACTTTTATTATTTTTATTATGGGACAAATAAGTTTACATTATCACAAATTGAAACTTTCATAAATACAAATTCTTTGCAGCTTTTTATACGTGCAAGGTATTTACAATATGTTTAATCACTTTCCAACTTAATTTCAGCCTTTGCATCTTTATTTGTTTTTAACCATTTAGAACTCTGTTTAATTTATCTCACTGTTCTAGTCCTTCTTATTGCTTTATTCTAGAAAATAAATTTATGTCTGAATAAAATTACCTTAAAATGATGTCCATAAATTCTCATAAAACTCTTAATGTCTATTCCACCTCTGATTTTTAATTAACATACTGTCTCGATTGAATTTTTTCGAAAATGAGCACTGTTTCTTGCAACAATAAAAACCCCATAATATTATAAGAAAGTGAAAATAAGATTTGTAGCATAATTTTAAAATTTTCTTTATAATACTTAACTCATTTGAAGTCAATTACGCCGAATTATGACAATAAATAGTACTTACAGTATAAACAATCCTAAATCCTTCATTTCATTTTTTACTCACTAGAGGTACGCATCTATTAAACACACACACACTTATTTGCAGTAGTAATAGACAGTTTCAAAAGTCAACTCCTTTGCTAAAATAGCTGAGAAGTGCCACAACTATCATACTGTAGTGTTTGGCCAGATGTTACTCATACGCACATTCTACTAGTTTCGTGCACACAATTACTTTTTTGTGATCCTCAAACTCTTCGCCACAAGGCACTTAAGTTGGTATACGCTGCGCAAGATCTGAAGATAAGTTCCTTATCTCCGTAAACTGAGCAACATCTTATGGTTGTTGACCAATGCATAAACGTAACAAAATCTATGAAATCGAGTGAAGCGATATAAGTACTTCATAAACGCATCTTTATATTATAATAACTGAAATATGTTTACACTGCCGTCAGGTGTGAGAGGGTATATCGATAGAGTGAGTTTGTAATGTGTGACGAAGCTGTGTTCCAACACGAATACTTCATATGAATTAAAGAATATGGGTGTTACAAGAAGCACGATAAAAGAAGTTTACGAAGTGGAAAGTAGACATATAGTAACTACATATGCGTACTTGGCAGGAATCTAGTATAACCTCAGAGCTTAGAAGATTATGTCCTAGATGCGCTCTATCACAGAAGCGTGAGAGCAGTATTGGTTGCGTTCCTTAAGAGCCTCAGAGAGAAGATCACAAGAACGATGAGATCGTTACTCGTGACCAACCTCAGCGTACACAAGACAAAGGGAGCGAAGAAGGCATACGCTGAGTTGAACATCACTCTGATTTTAATGTTCCCATACTGCCAGAAGTTCGAACGGGCATTTAGTTCTTCTCTTAAAGTTAAGAAAAAAGATAAAAAGTATTAAAATATTTTGTAAATTTAGGAATCAAGTTCAGCATTTTATTATAGATGTTAAATAAAGATGAAAAAGTTAAAAAGGAATCAGAGGAAGATGGAAATGAAGCGGATAAGTAGAGTGAATTAAATCAAGGAAAAAGTATTTAAGCTTAACTTAATGACTTAATTCACTTTTCCGATCTTGGGAAGAAGGGATTCTAAGTAAGGTTCCTTCTCTCTTTCTGTTTGGCCCAGATGACCTAGCTTCCTTCATCTTGGAACTGTCCAAGCATCTATATGCTCTTCGTAGTCACCTAATGTTTGTCATAACAGGTGATAGAACGCTTGCTCATCTGATGCTTGTATTTGCTTCCATGCTCTGAATCCTTTTGCACTCTCTATCTCATATAAATGTATATTTTAAATGCCAGTGCATACGTTCTTTCTACACAGTATAAACTCAAAACTACTAAGAAGTACGGCGATAACTGTCTGAAGCGGCTCAATCCAATTCGTCGCTGATAACTATTCCCTTCATTTTTTATGGTTTCCAATTTAAAGCTCTTCGTGATGTGCATGCTTCAATTGAATCTACTTTGAGGTACTCTGCACGTCACGTAGCAAGGACGCCAAAGAAGAACCTTCCGTTCCTGGCAACTTGTTGAGAGTTGGTTCCTCTGTCTAGGAAGGAATAGAGTCAACTTCCGATCTCCCACTCGCAATCGTCATACATATAGTATGAGATCTTCAGGATAGTTTGGGATCTTCATCATGTTGACATTCGTCGTTTTGAGAGCTTTCTCTTCTCATCAGCAAGAATTGCTTTGAGAAACGAGATCTTTGTTCCATACATTGTCGGAACGAACAAACCAACTAAGATTTATTGTTATCTCCTCTGTCTCATCCATATGAGAGACTTCTACTGCTAGTGAGGTAAGACCTGTAGAGGTCTTGATCTCGTTCGGAATCTGTTTGCTCAACTCTTGCCTTATGCTTAACATTCAAGTTACCACCGGTCTTGTTACGAAGTACTCGTTGTTTCTAAATTTAAAATCAATTATCTACTTACAAGGATCTATGATCTAGAATTCCGAGCTACAGAAGTAAAAGTTCTTACTATTTAAATAGTGAGATTCCTATAGGAATGACAAGCGAAATAGATAGAGCTAGAAAACTAAGCAAAACAGGTGCAAGTTGTGAAGATGGACTCCTTTTTATAGTGGTGGCTCCTTTTAAATTTAAATACTAATTATATTTAAAAATTAATTAGTGCAAACTAAAGTTCCCTGCCTTAATTAGAAGCGTTAATCGCGTTGCAATGAAAAAAAGTAGCAGCTATTTTTAAGCCTTTTTGTGACGTCGACATTACTAAAATGGTTGCCAACGGAATTTGTTTGCACTACTAACTGCGTTTTGAAATTAATTCGAGCAAAATCAAGCAAATAAAAAGATAAATATGGAGCTATCAAAAAATAAATAAAAAAAAAGAAATAAAAATTTCTTTAAAAACACAGTTCCATAAATTACAACCACAACCACAAAGTCTGAAACTTTAAAGTGATAGACTAGGCAAGTCTCTAAGGCAAGAAAGGTATCACTACAAAGACTCATCTTCTCGGGGAATGCTCAAATTTTATAATAGAATTAGTTGATTTACGTACATTAAAAAATAACATCAAGAACAAAATTAATATCTTTCTCTCTAAAATATCCACTTTCTACGGTATAAACTAGAGTTCAACCTCCTCTAAACTATTAATTGGTAAAAAAATAGATTCAGAATCATAAAAATAAACTAAGGTAATGTTCTTCATGATCTTGGCGTTGATCTGGTAAGAACAGGTTCCATCTTTAATTTAAAAAAAAAATTTTTTAATTAAATCACATTTAATATAATCATCTCTTAGAGAAAAGTAGATTTAAAGATTAAAGCTATAGTTAAATTTAATTAATTGCTGTGATTGGTTTAAAAAAATTGCGAAGTTTAACATTTGATAAATAAAATTTACGATTACGCTCCTACCGTATCACTCGGATGTTCTGAATCCATATTCCTTTTTGAAAAATATTTTATTAATTGTTCTTTTAAATATTTTAGCCTAATCTATCACATCTGTGGATTTCTCTCTATAATATTGCCTCGTGAAAATTGTAATTATTTTAGGTTCTTAAATAAGTTTCCCTCAAGATTTTTAATTAGTTTATTAAAATTAGAGCTTGAATTAGGTTTTAATATTCTCTAATAATTGGCAGAGGTATTTTTTGCCTTTCTTAGAGAAAAAATATTTTTGTGTATTTTTTATGTTTTTCAACTGTAATGTAAAAAAATATCACCTATAAAGTACAATGTTTTATCTTCAGGTAATCATTAAATTGCAGTTTTAGGATAAGGAAACCAACCTTTTTGAATGAAAAATAATTAATAAACCAGAAAGAAACTTAAATACAAACTCAAACTCTCCTTAGTGCAATGAAGTTAAATTAAAAAACATTTTAAACAAGATAAGGATTTATTTAAAGCTTTATTAATTCAACTATAGTTAATCTTCCATGTAAACAAATTTAACCTAATCTAAAGTAGATTATGATTATCTATATTACATGATAAATCTATATTATCACTTTTGGTTTATTATATTTGTAAACTGTGAATTTGTTTTCTCAATGTTTCTTCTGTAATTGCTAGAGAATACCCTTTCTAACCCTGAATTTAAGAAATTATTTCTTTATGTTTGCAAGGAACTCCAAATTTCTATAACTTAAAAATCTTCCTCTCAACTCTTAATCTTATCAATTATATTTCAAAAGCAACATTCACTTTTACTCCTTTGAATTTGAGATTCTCGAATAGAGTATAGAATTTTCTCATAATTTCTTCTAGTAAATGTTCCTTTTCATATAAGTATGAAAAGATCTGGAATATAATTTTGTTTGTTTTTGGTTATTCCGTCTATCTCCAAATAACGAAATCCTCACAAAAATCAAATACTTGATTTAAACCCATCTCTTTTTAATTAAGATCTATATCTATTTTTAATCTTTCGAAATTTTCCATTTAAGAGCTAATTCTTTGAATTTCTTATTAGGATATTTTATTTTTACCAATGATTAATGTTGTAAAGCCTTTTATTTGCTTAAAATAATCAAATATCTCTGACTCAATAGGAATTTAAATCTTAATAAGTTTGATATCTTTAAGGGATTTAATAATTGGATTATCAATATTGAAATTTACAAATTCACAATCATGGATAGTCATTTCCTCAACTCTTAAATTATAATTCACTTGTATTTATTCATCTTTGGCTATCTTCAATTTAATTGAACAATTTTTTATATCTAATTTCTAAACTCTTTACAATATTTTTTTAAAATTTTCCTCAGTGATTGTTTCACGCCAAATACTCATTTTTTCAAATTACAGGTTGTCAAGGCTGAATAATTATTCTAGCAATTGTAACCTTTCTTCAGTGCCTAAAAAGAATTGAGAGATAACCCAGCCTGATTTCCTTATTTTTATGAAAGATTTTACTATCTATAAATAATCATCAATGTAAAACTACTAAATCTATAAACAGTTGAAAACCTAGAGTTTCAAAGGCAATCTATTCTAATTAGTAAACCATTTCAGCTTTTCATGAATATCTTATAATTATTTTTGTGAAAGCCCCCTTTATATTTCTATTTCTACTTAACAATTTTCGAAGAGTGTTGATTAAGTTGTAATCAGGGTTCTTTCTTTCTTGCTTAAGACGGCAAATTTAGAGATAATTTCTTAAGGACAAAGAAAGCCATATATTTCTATTCTTAGTACATTTGGGAGCCTTATATTAACTCCTATTAAATTATTTTTAGCCTTTCTCGAGCCTATACGGCTTTGATTAATGCCCATAATTATTTATAATATATAAAGAGTTTAGGAATATATAAATTAATTTTTAAATATTTAAATATCTTTGAATGATCAGCGCTCCATAATTTTTAATGAATTAATTATAAATTAATATTAAAAAGTCATTATCTAACTTTATCCCTCTCAAAAATATTTTAGTTCTCAATTAAATAACCATTCTTGTTTTTCTTCTCACTTTTCTACTTGGTAATTGATATTTTGATTTTTCTCTTTAGGAAATAATTTTAACCCTTCTAGACATCAGAGATATTTTATGTCCTTTTTTTTATGGAAAAATTACATTTATGGATTCTCACTAATAATCCTTAAAGCTTAATTATGAATATTAGTCTAAAGTATTCAATTGAAAAGATCCATCGTCTCTCTATCTCTTTAAATTTTACACTTTAGAGGAAAAAAATTTTAATTTTAAAATTTCATTAATTTATTTCTAAAGATAATTAGTGAAACTCAAGATAATGAAAGAAGAGTTGTACATTATAGAATAAGCAAAATAATATAAATAACTAGATAGAAATATTTCTTAAACTTTTTTCCCTCCTCAATTTCCAGAATCAAGATGATTATTATTCTAAGTATATTTTAAAAGATAGAGTATTTTCCTTACCAAAATATATAATCTCATCAAAGGAAGATTATGATTACTGATGATACATTATAATTAATATTGCCATACATTGAATTTTATAGTGAATTACTTTGAAATTATTTTCTTACTGTAATCAATAAAGGACACCACCCTTAATACTCTCAATTTCAAACTCTCTTTTGTCTTTTCTTTTGCAAGGAACTCCAAATTTCGTTAACTTAAAATTTTTTCCATTAATTCATAAGCTTTAAAATTATATTTCAAAAGCTACTTTAACTTTTATTTTTTTTAATTTAAAAGTTTCAAATAATCCATAAAAATTCCTCACAATTTCTTAAAGTAAATAATCTTTTCAAAAAAAAGATTAAATGATTTTAAATTTCGTTTTCTTTATTCTCTTTAATTTTGCCATCCCCATTTAAAGAACTCTTTAAAAAAATAATTACTTATTTAATTCAATTAAATCTATTTCAATATCCATATTTATAGTTATTTGTAAAAATTTTATTTTTTAAATTAATGTCTAATATTTTTTAAGCTCTTATTGGGGTTTAACATTTTTTCTATGAGTCAGCTTGTTATGCCTTTTAATTGCTTAAAATATGCAAATATCTCTGACTCAAGTGGAATATTTATCTCCATATTTTTTATATCTTTAAAGAATTTAATGCCAGGATTATCAACATTCAAATTTAAAAATTCAAAATTTTTGAAGTTCAATTCCTCAACTCTTAAATTTTAAATTTCTTATTCTTCTGTGATCAATTGAATTGTGCACTATATTATATCTAGTTTCTAAACTCTTTACAATATTTGTGTAAAGCTTTGCTCTGTGATTTTCTGATTTAAAATAAGCATATTGCTAAATCTCAGGTTTTCTAAGCTTAAAAGTTATTCTAAAAGTTTAAATTTTGCATCAGAACCTACAAAGAATCCAGAGATAGCCCATCCTGAATTTCTTATTTCTGAGATTGCTTTAATTAATTCAAAATGATCTTCTCTGAAAAACTAGAAATTGCCTAACTATCTGAAAACCTTGAGCTTCAAAGGTAATCTATTCTGATTATTAAACCATTTCAACTTTTCCACAACTCATTTTAATTATTTCCTTGTATGTCCTTAGTTTATGTCTAGCCATACATCATACTCTTAAAAATACGTTGATTGAGTTGTAATCAATGTTCTTTCTTTCTTGCTTAATAAAACAATTTTGGATATAATTTTGCAAGGGAAAAGAAAGCCATAAATTTAATTTTACACTTTGGGGAGCCCTATTTTAAATCCATTTTAAAATTTTAATTTCCTTTTAAGCTTACTTTAAGCCTATACAACTTAAAATTAACCCCCTATAATTTACATATTTTGATATAAAAATTTCTTTTGAATATTTAAAAATTTTATTAAGTTATGGCTTAAAATTTAAAAAATTATAGAATTTTAAATAAAACCAAAAATTAATTTTATTTCACAAAAAAATTATATTTCTTTTTGTAATTTACTTTTTTTTATTACTATAAATTTAAATCGAGATTTACAGTTACAAAGTATAATTTTTCATAAATCTCTACTGCAATATAAAATTGGGACTAGCGAATCTTCCTTTCTTATTTGCACTGGATTGATTATCCAATATTATTACAAATCTTTATATGAAGGGGTTTACATTTATTAAAAATATAACAAAAAAATTTATTTAAAATTAATTTATAGAAAATAAATTAAATTTTATAAGTCATTTAAAATTCAATATAAAAAAAAACTTTTTATTTTATTAAATTTTTTAAGCAAATTCTTTTTGGAAAAAATTTATTTTTTATAAGTTGATTTAAAATAATTTTTTTAAAAAAGTTTTTTTTGGGGGGAAAAAAAAAAAAAATTTTAACTATTTTTTAAAATATTTAACCCTGTTATTTTATTGGTTTATTTTTATTTTTTTATTTGAAGAAAATAACTAAAACTGTTTTCTTCTAATCCTTTTTTAAACCTAAAAATTAAAATATTTTTTAAAAAATGGAATTTTTAAAAAAAAAATTAAATTTTAAAAAATTTTTAATTTTATAAAGCCCAAATTTTATTAATAGGAATTTTTATTTTATTTTTCAAATAAAAAAAAATTTAATTTTTATGGGAGTTTTATACCCTTTTTTTTAAAAAATTCAATGGATATTAAATTTTCTATTTTTCTTTTTCGTTTTTGATAATTACGCTTGAATCATTTTGCTTTCCTTTATTCTAAACTGGTTTCATTCTGTTTTATTGGGACTTATTTTTAAATTAAAAAACCCACGTTTTTATTTCTAAGTCAATAATTTTAACTGATAAATCTATTTGTTCTTGACTTATATTATGTTCTGCTAACATTCCTGTGAATTTCTTTATAAATTAATTTAAATTGATGACTATTTTTAACTTTGAAAATTATATATTGATCTTCATATCATGAGAAGATAATTCTCTCTAATTTTTTAGTTTCATTTTTAATTTTACATTTCAAAGTTTTAAAAATAAAGTTCTGAATCTTAAGTATTGCCCAAAATAATATCAACATTTTGAAGGTTCTCGAATTCTAAAATATGGTTTGCAAAATCTTGTTCAAGAACTATTGCGCTTTATAAGATTAACTATTGAAGATTCTTAATATATTTTAGGCAGAGATTATTTCAAAAAATTTAAGGACTGTTGGTTCTACTTTGAAAGTAGGAATTTATTGCATCAAAGCTAATATATAACTGTTCTAGCCAAAATTATTTAACTTGCTATCTGCAAAAGTAAAATTCTTCACTTTAAATTTAATGCTGTTATTTTCTCAATCATAAATATATTGGCATGGTTCTAATTCGATCCAGCAATATTTAAACTCCAAGGATATTGCTTTTTGTAATAGCAGTTTGAAGATAGATTCTTGAATTTCTACAAAGTAAACTGAAATACTTTTAAAATATAAGTTCTTGTAACTTAATATCTTCTTCATTCTCTAATAGCTATAATTTTTTCGACTTATTTCGAGATTAGTAAAAATTTCTGTATTTTTTCTCAGTTCCAAAAGATTCTCAAGAAGTGAATAAGTTAAAAAATATTCTGTATTTCCGAAATCTATCATGTTTAATGCTGAAAGTTTTAAGGGCATTCTATTTTTAAAATTTAATTAAGTTTATTAAAATTTTAAAAACCTTTTGAATATTATTTAAAATTATTTTAATAAATTAGATAAATTTATTTCCTCTTTAATTAAAAACTAAATTTGCTTTTTTAAGAAAAGTAAAATCATTTAAATTAAAAATGGTATTTAAAAATTTTTTAAAATTTTTTTTCTTAAAAATGCTAAAAATTTTAAAAATTTAAAAAAAATGATATATTTTTAAAAATTTTTTTTAAAACCATTTTTAATTTTGATTTTATTTTTTAGATAAATAAATTTATTTTTTTAAAAATAAAAAAAAATTAATTAAGTTTAAGATATGATAAATACCTATAGATACCAAAATAAGGCACTTATCTTAATAGGCGCAGTAAAGAAAATAGTTCACATTTAAATCTCTGTTTCATGGAGTAGACTAAAGCATTATCATGATTATCGCACAATTATTTTTTTTTTTATAGTTAATTTTACGGGATTTTTTTTATTTCTTTCAAATTCTTAAAAATTTTAAATTTTTAAAAATTGTAAAAAATTCTTTTTAATAAAAATTTAAAAAAATTTAAAAATAGCAGCATTTAATAAATTGACTTTCATAAATTATAAAATCAAATATATTTTACCTATTTATAAAAATAACAATAATAACTAATTTCTATTTTATATTTAAAAATATTTTTCATGGCTTCTGCTAATTCTTTAGTAAATACTTTTAATCTTTTATTTTATTTTAGAATAATTTAAATAAAATTAAAACTGGATACTTGAAATTTAAATAAGATTTTAAATTAAATTTAAAATTAATTCTTGATAATTTAGTCTTTCCGTGAGTTTTAGTTTATAAATCTTCAATATACTTTAATACCGTTGCAATAAACATCTATGATCTTAGGACCCATTTTGAGCTGACTTTTTCTGCTAAATGTAAAATTTATGAATTGATTCAATAAATGCATTCTCTTATTTTTGACTATCAAGTTGTATTAATTTGAGTACGATTAGCTCCTATCAGTGAATTTGATATAATATTTCTTAACTGAGTACTATTTATGTGTTTTATTAGAATATGGTATTGCTTGTAACTCACAGTGCCTTATTTCTTCTACTTAGAAATGTGTATTCATTAGCTTTAATTGACTATTTGTGCCAGTCTTGATTATAAATTAATTAAGAGTCTTTCCTTGGAGAAGAGTAATCTTATCAAGCAGGTGATGCAAACAAACATCCCCATCCAAGGTTTCAAATTCAACCCTCTCTAGAGTTAAGTCTTATAATTATCTTTGCTCTAATTACTCACATAAATAATCAAAAACTTCTGACGGACTTTGTTTACTAAAATAACATAACTTCAAATGTAATGATTCAAGGTTTGTCATTTCATTGAGATAACCAAGTAATGAGTGCTAAACAGTTTAAGAGAAATTATTTTTAAAGACGAGCTATAGTTTTTTTAGATTTTTAATAGCTTAAGCAAATTCATGTGTCTTCATAAAAAATTTTGATGAAGATTAAATTTGCAGTTCTTCTAAATTTGATAACATCTTATCATATTATTCAGGATGGCTGATGACAGTCCGATCATTATTTAATGAATAATCTTTAAGGCATCTCAATCGATATTTACTTGACTCATCTTAGGGAAAAAGTTTTTTAGAATCAATGATAAAACAATCATCTATTTCTATTGTCTTAAATGACTTAGCTAAGGTATTGAACTCGAATGTATTGATTTTTAGTTTTCTGATGTCAAGATTATTGAATTCTACTTTTTAGAAGTTTAAAAGCTGAGTTAAGTAAATTGTTGACTACTCATTCACTGATATATCCAAGATCACTGTTCTCTGTATCTTGCTTAACAAAGTATCAAGATAATTACAAATGTCCTAACCGTATATTTGAACTTTGTCAGTAGGTAAAAAGAAGATTTTTACTCTTTTGTACATTCTGAGGATTAGTGAATTTTAGAAGGTTGCTTTTTTATTTTTGAATGATTTTAATTGACGACAGAACTTAGCATCAGCAATTTTTATATCTGGAAGCGTAAGGTCTCCATCAAGTAATATACTTGATTGCTCTATCATATGTCTTTCTTTCCTATTCATGGATGCTAATTTTATAGTGATCATTTTTAACGTTTAATAGCTATACACTAGAATTCTAATGAATTTAGGCAACTATAATTTGCAAGTAGTCATAACTATGTCCTCTTCAACTGGTTCGTCTATATCAAAAAAATTTTAGGATGTCATATTCAAGTCATCCTCATCTTCAAAATCTTCAAAATAGCGCTTGCTCATGTTCATTGTCTTTCCTAATTTAAGTCCTTTATTAAATATTAAAGTGAATAATTAATTTGCAAATATACCATTTTTATCTTTAAATAAATATTCAAATAGTTGGCTTAAATAAATTTACATTTTTATAAAAGATAGATGAGGATAGAACTCAGTTATGAGAAGCCAGTTATGAAATAATATTTAGAATTTGGTGATTTGGTAGATTAAATTTTTTTAATTGTGATTTGTAGTAAATTTTAAATTTATTTTTAAATTAATTTTGGCATTTTTTATATCCTGATTACACATCAATTGCAAAACCAAATAATTGTAATTTTAAGTTAGAATCATATATTCGAACTAAAATTTATGTAGGAGCATGCATTTTTAAAACTTCGCTTCGAATTTAAAAGAAGTAATCATCTCATAGAAAATATTTGATCGCATTCTATAAATAGTGGCCACTATTATATATAAATATAATAATTATTGATTTTTAATTCAATAATAAGGTCAATATTCCAAAATAATCTAAAAACTAGAAACTTCGTGATTTTAAATTCAATTACATTGTGAAATTGAAATTAAACTAATTATTTTAGAATGATACTTTTTCTTAAAATAATTGATAATTTGATTTATTACAAATATTAGTACATTTTGATTTGTTAAATTAAGAGAAAATTATATCTTTTAAATTTAGAAGGAACTTTTATAATCTTTAAGATAGTAGATAATTAAAAATTTATTATTTAATTGTATTTAGCTTAAATTAAAATGCTTTAATAAATTTATACCATCCTTTATTTACAGAATGTAACCAATTAGTTTAAAAATTAAATGCTGCTTAAAATATTTACTTTAATATTTAAGTTGAAATAATTATTATTTAGAGATATGTAAATTCTTAATTAATTAAATATGCTACAAAAATTAATAACTTTTTCATTCAACTGATAACTAAAAGCAAGTTATTTCTATTTTAAATGGTTTTCAAGATTATTGTAATTCTTTTTATCTAACTAAATAATTATCTCAGGTTCTGAAGGATCAATTATTTATTCTTCCACTTTTAAATTATAAAGATTGGCGTATTTTTAATCTTTAAAATATATCTGATAAGTTTTAGGGAAAAATTGCTTGCTTTTTGGATATAAATTGACAGTCGTTGTCATATAAACTTCAAAATCTAAATGAGAAAGTATGATTTGAAAATTATTGCTAACTGTAATGAATACCTACACAATCATGAGGTCTTAGAGTTAATCCATCAAATCTAGAGTGAATTTATCAATACACAAATTAGAATTATCAACATCCAAAATCAATTTTAGCTGCCTTATTTTAGTTTCTTGCATTTTTATGCTTGAATTTATTGATTAAATATTCAAATAATTCATAACATTAAATTGAAGAACTTAAACTCAATTTCAAATGAAGTATTTAGAGATTATTCATTAGCTGTAACTTACTTAGTAATGTCTTATTCAGATTATCTTTTTTAAAATATAGTTTAAAGACAAGCTTCAGCTCTTTTAACGATCGGTATGCTGAACTAAAATCCTTGTATCAGAGGAACAGTTCAGAATTAGAAAATAATTCCAATTCTTAAAGATCTTTAAAAGTATCTATTAAAGCGCTTTAGAACCTTTCTTAATAATTGATAAATTTACATTTCTTATCTACAAGGCATCTTAGCCTATAATTATTTGATTGAAAATCTTGTACTTCTAGTTTGAAAATACTAGTAAGCATTATTTCATCTCAATTGTTTGAAAAGCTTTAATATACTCTAAAAAAATTTAAAATTAAATTTCTAAATCTTTGACCACTAATTTTTAGAACTATGCTTTGGATAATCGTAATATATTATCTAGCAAGCTTTTGAAAATACTAGTGAGCATTATTTCATCTCAATTGTTTAAAAGTTTTTATACTCTAAAAAAATTTCAAATTTATTATAAATCTATTATAACTAATTTTTAGAACTATGTTTTGGATAATCTTAGTATATTATCCAAGTTTATGAAATCTAAACTTTTAATTAATTAAATTTATTTTTTGGCCTAGTTTAAATAAATTAAATATACTTGAAAATATCTTATTGGGAAGAAGTGTGTCTTCAATGGCAGTTCAACATATAATGTCTTGTAAAGTTTAAGAAGGAGAGCATTTTTAATCTTATTTGAATTTTATTTCAATACATTTAACTTTACAGAAAAATGTGGATTATTAGTGTTAATGTTTGGGAATCGAAGCTCCTAATCTTCAATAATTTTTGAAGTTTCTAAATTTTACCTTTCTTTCAAGCTCAACAGACCAATAAGTGAACTTAATTCTTTCAAATCTAGAAAACTATAAATTGTTATCCTGATAAATTTAGGCAAAGTTAATTTTCTAGTGAATTTATTTTTGTCTTAACTGTGACTCAGTGATTATTTAAGATTCTATTATTTCTTATAATTATTTTTTTCCTAAAGATTCCATTTTTTAAAAGTGCTATTTGATATTGATATTTTATATATTATAACAATCTTGTAAATAATTTATCTTTCATTTGTCTATTTAAATTAGATATTTAAAATTTATAAATAAATAAATTATTCATTATAATTTTATCCGTATAATAAACTTCTATATTTTGTAGGAAATATTTTATGGATTCAAAAATTACAACTTTTTTATTTAATTTGCCCCAAAAAATAAAATTCCTTCTTTAAAATTAATCTAATAAAGGAATTACCACAAAAATGTTTCTTTTAATTTTAATGGGTAAATACTGAATTGTATTCTAGGGAGTTTAATTCAAATTCGAAAGCAGGGTGGTGAATCATAGTTAAAAAAATGAGGCTTAGTATCTGTGGTAATATAATGTGATCAAAGTATCAGAAATTTAAAGAGAGTCTGCTCTAATTTTAAAAACATAAGAGCTTTCTTAAAATTTATTATTCTTAAAAATATGAAATTTATTCTTCAAATATCAATAGCATCTTTACATTTCTAAATATGTTAGAGTGATTAGTTAATATTTATCTTTCTTCATAACTCTACTAATTAATGAGTTCGTAGTAATCTAAATACTCATAGATTATTTTTCTTAAAACAGTTCCACAATTGGAAACTGATTAATTTTCTATTCTATTAATTTATTCTTTGACTGCTCTTCTTTCCACCAAATATATTAAAATTAGTTATTAAATCTTAATATCTTATCTTAGTATATTTATAAGCTGAATATTTAACTTATAGTTTTTATATCCACTAAGTAAATTAAAGTATTATAATAAATAATAAATTAAACCTCAACAATCTATTATTGGAAGGGTAAACTAATAAAATTATTTTCGATTTAAATATTTTATAATTTTATGTTACCTTTTAAGAATCATAGATTTAAATTGAGCAAGTACAATAATTTAAATAAAATGTCTTCTAAAAAATTGGTTTAATGGTGCCTGTAGTATAAGGAATAGTAGTATTGGGAGTAGAAATTAATTATTCACAAAGCAAATTATTAATTAAACATAGAGGCTCCATCGATTAAATCCGACATAAAATTATAAAAAATTACTTTTTCAAAAAAATTCAAGCTTCAAAAATGGAGCAAATTTATCATTAAACTCTTGGATTTCAATTTCATTAATTTTAAACAAACCCCTTATACCCGATTATCCTACTTTATAAGAAATCAATAAAAAGAGAATGCAATCAAGGTAATTTAGATGTGAAATTAATAATTTTCTCTTATTTAAAGCTTATTTATATCTGAAGAATGGAAAATTCATCCTCAGAATAGGATAAGTTAAAATACGAATTTTACTTTTTTATGAGCATGCCTTATATACTCTGAAGCTTTTAATTTTTACTCTTAATGATCTTATTCAAATTCAAATAAAGTAAAGAGATAATATTTATATATGCAAAAAAATAGGAATGAATCTCAAGATAATATCTAAATAAAATTCTTCTAATTTTGAATTATAAAATGGTAATAAAATATGTATAAGTTCATAATCTTATACGTAGAAATTTAAATGAAAATTAGTCAATTAGAAACTTTGGTTAATTGGACAAAAAAATATTCTTAGATCGAATCCATACAAAAGAGTTTTAGCAAAGTTCATCATTCTATATCAAAAGCGATGGTGTAAAAATCCTCTTTCAATCATCCTAAAAATATAATTTTTATTTAAAGTAAAGTAAAGTAAAATTTTAGGAATATAATTAATAATCAATTTCACTAAATCGGCACTTTCGTACTGCTTATAGAAATCAGTTACTATCCTATGTATTTATTTATATAGTAAGAGATAGCTCTCCCTATTTGATAAATTTAAAAGTAAATATATTTAATTTGAATTTTTTAAGCAAAAAATAAATAGATCCATCTATAAAATATTCTCAATTCTAGTCTTTATGAGCAAGTATTCATACCCTTATTCTTTTAAAATATTGGTTGATTGAAAACTTAATCTTTCCGTAGACTTAAGCTTTTGAAAATATTCAATATAATTTGATTTCGTAGCAATTAACTTCTATCATCTTCGGACCCATTTAATGCAGACCTTTTCTGCTAAATTTCAAATTTATGAATTGGTTCGATAGAAAAGCTCTCATATCTTTGACTATTAAGTCGTATTAATTTGAGTACGATTAGCTCCTATCAGCAAATTTGATATTATATTTCTTGACTGAGTACTACTCTTATGCTTTATTCGAATAAGTTATCTCTTGTTACTCGCAGAGTTTTATTTCTTCTACTTTGAAATGTGTATTCATTAGCATTAATTAACTCTTCATGCCAAGTCTGATTATCAATTAATTAAGAGACTTTCCTTGGAGAAGAGAAATCTTATCAAGCAGGTGATGGAGACATATATCTTTATCCATTATTTCAAATACAACCCTCTCTAAAGTTAAGTCTTATAATTATCTTTGCTCTAATAACTCACATAAATAATCAAAAACTTCTTATGGACTTTGTTTGCAAAGTAATCTAACTTCAAATGCAATTATTCAAGTTTTGTCATTTCAGTGAGACAACTAAGCAATGAATGCTAAACTGTTTGAGAGTGATGCTTTTGAAAGACGAGCTTTATTTTTTTAAGATTTTTAATTGCTAAAGCAAATTCATTTGTCTTCATAAAAATTTTGGATGAAGATTAAATTTGCAGTTCTTCTAAATTTGATAAAATCTTATCATATTATTCAGGATGGCTGATGTCATTTCTACCCTCATTTAAAGAATAATCTTAAAGGCATCTCAATCGATATTTACTTGATCTATTTTAGGGAAAATGATAGAAAGAATCGATGAAAAAGCAATCATTTATTTCTATTGTCTTAAATGCCTTAGCTAAGGTATTGAACTCGAATGAATCAATATATTAATATCTGATTTCAAGTTTATTGAATTCTACTTTTTAGAAGTTTAATAGATGCGGTAAGAAAATCTTTGACTGCTGGTTGGCAGATATATCCACGATCACAGTTCTCTGTATCTTGTTCAAAACGGTATCAAGATAATTGCAAATGTCCAATCCGCTTATTTGAACTTTGTCAATAGGTATAAAGAATATTTTTACTCTTTTGTACATTCTTAGGATTAGTGAATTTTAGAAGGTTGCTTTTATATTTTAGAATGCCCTCAATTTACGACTGAACTTTGTATCATCTATTATTATATCTGGAAGCGTGAGGTCTCCATCAATTAAGATACTTGATTGTTCTATCATGTGTTTTTCTTTTTAGCTTAAGGATGCTAATTTTATTGTCAACATCTTTAACGATAAATAGCTATAGACTAGAATTCTAAGGAATTTAGGCAACTACAATTTGCAAATAGTAGTTGCAATTTGCTTTTATTTTGTTTAGTTGATTTAAGTGAAGTTTTAGAATCTCATATTTAAATTATCTTCAAAATCTTAAAAATAACGCTTATTCATGTGCATTGTAATTCCTAATTTAAAGTCTTTTATTATATACTATAGGATAATTTATTTTGTAAATATACTCATTTTAGCTTAATTGAATATTCAAATAACAAGCAAAATGACTTCGAATTTTTCATTCTATTATAAATAAATAAAATAATTTTTATAATGGGAGAAGCCAATTATGAAAGACAAAAATATAATTTGATATTTTGGTTAAATAATTACATGAAGAATGATATTAATTTGAAGTTCAAATTTGAATTTATAGAACAAATACGAATTAGTAATTGAGGGTGATAGAAAAGTAAATGAATGCATTTCTTGATTGGCATTTGTAGAAGTTCAAGTGATTGATATGTGGCTTTAATTCGCTTAGTGCTTATTCTGCTCGAGGAACTTGTTGTATTGCTGCTGATCCATCATCTCATCTGATAAGAAGGATGATTAATAATATCTTCGAAAATCTTACTCAAATCTTTTTCATCTGCAATTTTGACTCGCACAACCCAGCCATCGTTACTAGGGCGGGGTCACCTTGCACCTTATCGTTTACTGCTACCACTTCTCCGTTTACTGAGGCATATTCATCAGCTGCTATTTTAACGCTCTCGAACGCAGTCTAATATAATGTTTGGCATCTTCCCTTTGCAAATCCATATTTATAGAATAGGTAATTAGCTAGTTTTAATCTGATCTTATAAACTTACGATTCCCTCTCCCTTAGAGAACTTGGTTCTAGCTTCCTTCTTGTCGACGAAGACGATATCTCATAACTCACCCAGAGCAAACTTAGTGATGCCGATATTTCAACCTAAGGCCCAGAAAGAACTTTCTTCTGTGAATTAAAGATCCTTAAAATAGAATTATACCTTGGTGGTGGCGTCTTACTCAATTCACTCGTGGTCCTTCGTGAACTTACTACAGTTCACTTAGTGATCCATGATAAGGAAGGGATAAGAATTTTTACCGAAAAACTGCGAAGTATCTGGAATTGGTGAAGATAAGTTGCTGGGATCTGATGACTTGCTTTGAGAATATTTTGAGTAGGAAAGAGGCTTGCATTTAATACAAATAACTTGATTATGGAAATTAATAAATATATGAATCACACAATTAATAGAGCATTAAATCTAAAACAGCCACGCATCAGAGGCCCTAGAGAGCACCTCAAGATATGCATTCAATTACTTTTCTACAACCCTAAATCGCTAATTCGTATTTGTACTATAACTAATTTTGATAATTTATAATATCTAATTTTTCATAATTTGCAAAAACTTAAATATTTACCGTATTTAATTTAAAGTATAATTTTTACAAATAAGCATGAAGGAGCAAGGCATATTTCTGAACTTTTAAATATAATTTTTAATATAGTAAAACATTGAATTCAAATATCAAACGTTTGCTAATTAATTTGAATTATATTAAGCATTAAAAACCACAAAATCCCATAATATGATAAGAAAGTGAAATTAAGTTGGGGTTAGACATTAGAGGGGCCTATATTCATTATTGGGTGAGGGAGATCTAGGATTGGTTTTTGAAACAGTTCTGCATAATAAGTAGGTTCGCTTTGCATTTCAAAATATTATAATTTATCCATATTTTATACAATAATCTTTATGTATAAGTTTTAGTTTATAAAAACTTAAGAACTATAATTAAAATATATTTTATGAAATATATTAATGAATATTTTTTTAAAAGTGCTTTTTAAATATAAAAAATTAATAACGAGAGATTAGTACTTATCCATTAAGCAAACAGTTACTTAAGTGCCTTCTGTACCACTCATCCTTATTACTCATATTAGGTATGATTATTGTAATTTAAAACTATTCAACATATCACTCATTATCTTCAAAATTATTTACTTCAAGCTCAGAAGTCTTTGCAAAAACAATTTTGTAATAAATTTGAAACATTATTTTACTTCTTTATTTAAGAAGTTAACATATTAATTTAACTTGAATATTTTTAAAATCATAGGTAATTTCATTTTTGTTTTAAATTAATCTTAAAATGAAAATTTAAATTAGGCACCACATATATCAACAGAATGCGAAAATTAATTACAAATATCTATAAATATTTTTAATTTCTTGACTAGCTTAACCACATGATTATTTAAAATAGACAGATATTTAGTTTTAATATTAAAAAAGGAGGCTAATCTAAGGAGAGATATTAATTGCAAAATAACACGGCACATAACCTTTGTTGTTATTTTGAGTTTATTGACTTATTAAGTTATTATATATTAAGAAAATCTTATATTTTATAAATAAATTAAATATTTAAAACAAAAGATATTTATTTAATTATATTTATCTTATTGATCAGTCTATATTATTTTAATTATAAAAAAATAAATTAAAATTATCTTAAGTTGTCTTACTAATAAAGATAAACTTTACCCTGCTATATCATTAATAATCTTATAAATTATAAAATAAATTAATATTTTTTAAGTTGAGATAGTTAGTGAATTAAAGTGCGAAGTGAATTACTTGGTTGTCTAACATAATATATAAATTCTTATTCAAAAATAAAATTTAGATGTCATAAGCAGCCTTGCTATTTCTGATAAACAATTAAAATATTAATTAAACATATGCTATGAAATTACTTAGAAGTAATTGTTTTAGATAAATGAGAGATGGAATTCATAAGAATACAGATATTAAATAGAATTCTCAAATAAATAAATAATTATTAGCAGTTATATTTGAAATTAATATTAAATTAGAAAAAATTCTGCTTTTTATTATTTTATAAAAGCATTTTTAAATTATGAAAAAATAATAAAAAGGCTTTTCATTTTAAATAAATAAATTTATAAACTTTCTAATAATTTTTTTTGTTTACTACTTGCCACAAACTAAACTATTTATATTTTATATTTAAATGATTTATAGCTTCTGTTATTTACTTTGGGCTCTCTGTAGTAAAATAAATTATATTTTCTCGTTAAACTTAGAATGCTAAAGCTAATAGTATTTTGACAAGGGATTAAATACTTGCGAGGGTAAAATATTGTTTCAATTTTAATCTATCTAACTAAAATTTATATTTTTTTCCTCATAAATTGAATGAGGGGTAAATATAATGCTCAATAGAAGGGAATTGATTTAATTTTAATTCCCTCCTTTTGATATGTAGATTAATCGATAAATCAAACTGGTTAATTTTTTTAATCTTTGAATTTAAATGTGTTTAATAAGGAAATTTTAGTGCTATTATTTAAAAGAAATTCAATAAGTACTTAAAATTTAATTTAAAATTAATATGAATTTACACTAACATTTGTATATTTTTAAAAAAAATTTTACTCAAAAACATAAAATAAAAAGCTTCCATTTTTAATGCTATAAAGTACTATTTCTGCTGTTAATAAACTCCTTTTTTAAATATGTTTTTATCATAAATTTCTATAAATTGGTATATAAAAAAAAATAGAAAATGTATATTTGGCGTTACAGCATAGGACTCTGTGCTTACAGTTTATTCGTCTAAGAAAGTTACTTAGAAACTACTTAAGCCTTAATTTTTGGCCAGAGAATCTGAGTTCTAGAGGGGTTAGATATTCCTAGGTAGCTACTTTAAATTTCATAAGCGAGGGACTGATTATTACCTCAAAGCCATGCTAAAATATTAAAGATATCCACACATTGAAATTTATGATGATGCTTTTGTCTTGAATAAAACTCATTTAATCTAGCATCTAAGAATATTAGACTGCTTAAACCTATTACAGTATAGCTTCTTGCCCAATTAAATTTGAAAGATTAAAACATAATCGCATCTAGACGAATTATTTCTCTGCTTTCGTATAATCAAAGTTGAGAAGCCTTATTTTAAATGTGCCATGCCCTGTAAATCAAAAAGGTGATTCAGCATATAAATAGACAATGAGCAAATTTTCAAAGGTCTTTTACATTCTCAAATATATAGAGAGGCGCTTAATAAACTCCAGGTGGTTATTTAAATGGGTAATATGGTTTTTTTCCACATAGAAGGATTGAAAGTAGATTTATTTATTTATCTATCTATCTTATTGTTAATTACTTAATTTAGCATGAAATCTAATGTATAATTTGGAGCACATACAAATCCTATTATAAAATTAGTTTAAAAGGTTTTTTATCATTAATTATTATTATTATAAAATGTTTAATATCTAAATATTCTCAATTCTTAAAAAATATGCATAAAGCTTTTATTTTTAAATTCTAATTAGAAAAAATAAAAATTTAAATGATAAGATAAAAAAAGTTTATTATATTTTGATTAAAACTAAGCGTTTAGATTGTGATGAGTCATGCTCAGAATGCTTAGTGGAATAAATATTTATTTTAGACAAGATCAGCTGCACCAAATGTGCGAACTCATAAATGTTTCTCGCTTAAGAAGGAGAGATTTGCTAGTTCTGCCCTTATTAATATTTATAATGTAATTTAAATCAGCATTCAAATATATAAAATTAAAATAATTAATTAATGATCTCATTAAGAAATCCAGCTAATTCTATTTAAACTCCAATGAAATAAATTAAACCATAAAGTTATTATATTGCTTACTGAAAACTTTATCAGTCATAAATTATAGAATCACTTAGCTGAATTGTTCAAAATTTCTTTTCTTTGCAAATTATATTTTTTAAGTAATGGAAAAAAGTAAAGGTTATTTCCTTATAATTGAATAAAATATATATTCATAATATTTAAGCATATTCTATATTGAAAAAATGGCATTGAATATGTAAAATCTTTTTTATATACAATTCTATGGATTGTCTGTTGTACAGACGAGGAAAAGCTCCCTAGTGTAGCTCTTTGAAAGCATGGCAGTTTGAAATTGTTGATAATATATCTTAATTATAGTTGAAGACTGATTAAGGAACTTAATTCAAATAAGTTTAACTGTTTCAAATAGTGAGATCACTCTAAATCATTTATGGTATCTAAAGATTTTAGAAAAATTTTTTTTCCCGAAAAGTTTGGAATTAGAAAAAAATTTGGGGCAAAAAATTTTTGGGAAACATTTAAAATTTAAAGGTAAAAACACTAAATTTTTAAAAAGTAAAACCCCAATTTTTAAAATTTTTTAAAAAACAACCCCAATCAGAGATTTTAATTTAATTAAGCAAAAGAAAAAGCCCCTCGGGGTTTTGGGGCTTTTTTTAAAAAATTTTTAAAGATGGGGGTTTTTTAACTACATCAGAATGGAGTTTTTCTTCAACGAATGTTTTTACCAAATTTTTAATGTTTGAACTTTTTAAAAATTTTTTCAAATTTTCCAAACTTTTCGAAAAAAAACTTTTGTAGATCTCAGATATTATATTTCAGGAGTTAAATTTAACAGATTGAAAGCTTTCAGCTTAGCTAATTATTATTTGAATACATGATCTCTTAAATTTAAATTTTAAAGTAAAAGCTTCAAAATGCCAGTCTTTTAGAGAAGCTAGACTAAGAAACTAGGCCTCGCATCAGCAACAGAAAAATTTAATCTTGGATTTGTTTAGAATTTTGCGAAATCAATGCCATTTATTCGATAACTTTTATAAATAATTATCTTTAAATATTCGCAAATTATTTTCGTTAACTTCAAAGTCATTTTAAATAAATTTAAAAGATAAACTGCTGATTTGTACTTTAAAATTAATTTTAATTTGAAAGATATTATAATTTGATTAAAGCCCTGATAACTATGTTCTAGTAGACAGTGAATGTCAAAGTAACTTAAGAGTCTTCATTATTTCTAATAGGTTTAAAATAATTTAAGGAAAATATTGCTGTCAATTAAGCATAATCTAATTAAAACTTAATTACAACCATCATCTTAACTGAAACATTAATTTCCAGACTTTAATTAGCTAAAAACTTTCATGACTGAAAAAGTAGGATTCAGTATAATATCTTATGCTTATTTGATTTATAACTCTAAAGAATTATGGAATAATTGAGATGCAGCTATTGATTTTTATAATTAGCCCCAAGCTTTTAAATTTTAATTCTCTTTTTTTTAAAAAAAATATGCTTTTTTTAATTTAAAAAAAAATTTAAAAATTTCCAGGCTGTCGATTCCACGTACCATCTACCCCTTTTTTATCGAGAACAATCTATATGAAATTCAATGCAATTTATTTTTTTAAAAAAAAGGTGTCTAAAGTGATAGAAATTATGGTGGGAATATATAAAATCAAATAAAAATTTGAATTGATAATCTGCCTTAATTATTAATAATATCAGTATACTTGATTTATTTTATGCTAATATTTTATGAAACTTTTGTTAATTATTATTTGATAATGTTTTAAAATAAGTTGCTCTCTTTGCGGTGGCGTAGATTAGCATTTGGTTTGTAATCTCTTTGTGGATGCGAATGGTTTCTAAAACAGTGATGCGTTCTTAAATCTTGAAACTTTTGCTTGCTAACAAAGCTGCTCAGACTCTGAAAAAAATATTTAAAAAGAAATTGCAGTTACTATAACTTAGCATTCCTAGCTTCAAAACCAAAACTTCAAATACTGCAGGGTAAAATACAATCATTTAGGATGGCTCAATTAATGGCTTATTTTAGGAAGCTCAATATAAATAAATTAATTATTTTATAAAAGATAACGTCATCATCTTTCTCATTTTAGAAATTATTATTTCATTAAAACTAAGATAAAATTAATATTTATTAAAATTAAAATATTTTAAATAATTTTTTCTTGGATAATAAAATATTTGATATCGATTTCGGATTGCAATTATATTTAAAATAAATTAAAAATTAATTTAAAATAAAATTTTTGCTTTATGAAAGATTGATTTTTAAAAAAAGGGGCCAAATTTTTTGAAGAATCATTAAATTTAAATTTTTCTTAATAAAATTAATTTTTTCTTCAATCTGATTAAACTCTAAAAAATTCTAAAATTTGAGAGCTGTATAGAATCTCTCAGAAGAATAAATGCACATCTCTATATATACACTCATTCATTCCGGCAATCTTAAAATAATTAAAAGCATGCTTTTGTTTGTCAATTAAAACATTTAGAAAGACCTCCATACTAAAACATTTTCATTTAATCTGAGATTGAAAGATTATTGTTTGCAATTTTTTAGATGATTTTGAAACTCCCTCCTCCTTATTTATTTTAATAGTAGGTGAATCAAACAAATGTATCTCTTTTTAACAAAGCTATCTCGTATTATTTTTACAATTTTTCCCATTTTATACCAGAAAATAGGATCATTAATTTTTAACAAAAATTTTTACAATAATTATTATTTGGCAATATTTGTGGATCCTAATTCAAATAACTACCTTGAAAATAATAGAGTTTAAATATGAAATAAAATCGAAGAATTTAAATGATGATAAATATAGCTGAGAATTTAATAAAAAAGAAAATTAGATATTAAATTAAAATGGAATAAATAAATAAGTAATGGTTGAAGTGTGTCAGATTTAAATAATTATTACACCATTCGATTCAGCATTAAATTCTAAGAACTTTTTTATCCTTGCAACTTTTGTGTGTGAGCGCAAAGTCAAGAGTTATAAGCGTCAAAAGTTTTAATGACGAAGATGAAGAGGATGATGAAGAGTGCGAAAGTCATATCTCGCTGCTGAGGGGTAATGTGAAGATTATTAAGAAGAAATTCATATTATTTTTTGATGAGCTGTCAAACAAGCTGCAGATCAGGGGTGAATCTGTAATTTAAACTACTACGAGTTGCGAATTTCCATTTATAATTTTATCTAATCAACGTTTTGAATTAAAATTCCTACTATAATGAATTACTAATTCTTGAAATATAGCTTTTATATTCAAGGACTTTATAAGTAAAGAATCTCTAGTTAAAATTAATTAACTTGCTCAATTATTCCAATTGAGATCTTGCTATAAGAATATTTATTGATGTTTTAAGCCTATAAAAGAGTTATAAGCCTATTAAAACTTTCTCTGTTTTCAAGCTGCATCAGGAATGACGACATCCAAAAAATAAAAATTAATCATTTTTTGGAAAAATAAACCAGTAAACTGTTGTATATTTTCCATAAACTTAATGAGAGATGCAATAATTTTCCTTGATGTAATCTCTAACAAAATTTTTGTAAAAAATAAAATTAATTTTTGGATTAAATCTTTAACACATTAAATAATGTTGAAACCAATTTAGAGATTTATGGCATAAAATATATCCGACCTAGTCTATTCATTCAAATGCTTTTAGCAATTGCTAATACTAAAGCATCAAATTCTTTATGATAAAATCACATTTTTAAATAGATTATATATATAATAATTGCATATTTTATTATAATTCGATTTTACTTAAATACTTTTAATATAAACATATTAATTATAACTTTTGAATTTGCTCTTTAGCATTTTATATAAATTGAACTGGGGACAGTGGCATATCCCTACAAGTCAATCTAAAGCGCGTTGATTGAGTACAATAACTACTTAGCTTAAAATTATTTTAAGAATTGCTGGTTAATTGGGTTTCAACTGCGAAATTCTTATTATGTCAGGAACTTTAAAATAAAAAATAAACTACGGATATTACAAAACTAATATATATTTTAGTCATAATTATAAATATCATTATTAATTTGTTGAATATTATCCAAAATGATGAGCGATGGCAACTTATTTCAAATGCTTATTCTTTGACTATTCAGTAAGACTCATTAAATCTTACTTAGCTATCATTATTCACAAAAATAAAATCATAAATACTAATTCAAATATACTACTTAATTAATTAATATTCTAGGACTTTCAGAGTGCTTTCATAAATAAAACTTTAAATAATTAAATAATAGAAAGTTAATTAATAAGAATAATTGTTTGTGAATTATTTCATAAATCTCAGCTTCTGGGAGTGTAGTTTAAGATATTCAGAAATTTAGTGAGTTAGGTGTTGGTTAAATAATGGATAAGTCCATATTGCATTTTACTCGTGATATTATTGGCTCTTCATATTAGCTCAGTGGCTCAACTAAATTTTCAATCGTGGCAGAATAAGATTATAAAATGAACGAAAAAAATGCAATAAGTTTCATTTTATAATTTGCAACCAATACATTTTAGATCAATTCAAATATTTTTTCCAATAGTAGAATTGTAGCTTTTGATAAATTTCTACCTTCGTATTTTAATCATCACCAAAGTTATAATTAATAGCGAATTGAGTTTTATATAAGGACTAGAAGCAAAAGGGAATTCTGGCAGCTGTAGAATAAAAGAATATTTAAAATACAAGATAAATACAGTTTTGGAAAGTTTTTATATGAATTATTGCATTTATTAAATACATAATTTATAATTAATTAAATTTTGAATATCTAAATTTATTTATAAGATTATCTAGTAATCAATCTCATCAATGACAAAAATGGAAATAAAATTTCAGAACTTCTACAATATTCAGATCTGCTGATTTTTAATTCAAATGCTACTTTTCAAAATCTCATCTTCAAATAAAAATATTTTCAAAAGTAAGAGCATTTTCCATTCATCTCAGTTTATAGATAGCTTATCGAAGCCTACCTCAAATTGAAGACTCATTGAGCTTTGGAACATTACAAATAGCCTAGTAGTTTTTATTGTATGTTTTTGAAATTTCCATGCTAAATACTTAATTAGAATGTTTCTTTCTTTAAAATTATAATTCAAAGTTATTAGAAATTTTATTTTAAAGTGCTTATTTTTATTTAATTCTTAAATTATTGTTTTATGTTCTTTCCAGAATAACCTTCTTTTATATTTTTAAATGATCTTCGAACAATAAATTCCTAGACTCTTCTTAATCTGAATATTTTGAACTCAGAAATTTAAATTATTTAAATTGTGACTGATAACATAACCGAGGGTAAGAAGCTATAGGATGCAAATTAGATTATTATACTATTGGCTCAAAACTATCCCTAATTTTTCTTATAGTTCTTAATATTATGACTGACTGCTCCCTATATTAGGATCAGATCGTACAAGGGGAGACAATCAGTTTATTTAAATTATTTTAATTTGATTAGAGATAAAGATAGTAGATACAACTTTTAAGGGGCCTTAGATTTTAATTTAATTTAAATGAATTCTATTTTATTTATAGCTATGACTTCATATAATTATCTCTAGATATTTAAATCTAATTAGCATTGACCAAAAATGCTATTTTTTGTAGATTGCCGAGAGTAAATACTATTGTTTTATTTGCTGAAAATTTATTGATGAATTTTAAAAATCATTTTTTTAAAAGGATTTTAAAGTAATTTATAGCAACTCATCAATAAGAGTCAGAAAGAGAATTTTCAAGCATAGATATACTTGTATTCTTGATTTTGCGTTGATTTTAAAAAGTTTAAATTAATATAGTGGCTGTTGACAAACGTTGGAGGAGAGCGAAGTGAGTTTCCTGATGTAGTGGCTCCTGGTTTCGTGGCATTTTGAGATCTCTGTTTCCATTCTAACTCAAATTTAATAGGTTGAGTAAATTAATTGAAATTACGCCTTAATTTATTTAAATCACACTTTCAGATTTTCAGTTAAAACTTTTTGAACATTTAATAAGCACTAATAAAATTAGGAATACGCTTTTAATAAACACATTGTAAAATTCCCACTAAAATATTCCAATAGTTTTAACTGAAAATCTGAAAGTGTGATTTAAATAAATTAATGCGTAATTTCAATTAATTCACTCAACCTATTAAATTTGAATTAGAAAGGAAAAGAGATTTAAAAATGCCACGAAACCAGGAGCCACTACATCAGGAAACTCACTTCGCTCTCCTCCAACGTTTTTCAACAGCCACTATATTAATTTAAACTTTTTAAAATCAACGCAAAATCAAAAATATTATTGATATTAAATCCATTTTTCATTTTAGTTTATGATTTTAAAATAAGAAATGTAAGATTTTAATAAAGTAAAAATATTATTATCTAAAACATATTTTGTTAAGTTTTAACCCTTAAATTAAGTTGAAAAGGAAAGAATATATGGATCTGTTATGTCAATGATTAATCTACAAACATTTTGTTAATATTGCAGAAATCAGCTTAAAACTAGTTCTTTTTAAAGCACTTTAATTAGTTAAATTTGCAGCAATAATTAATTAACTCCAATGAACATTGCCCTAAGAAATTTATTTATTTTATGGCTAGACACGCATTAAAACAGTGAATCACAAGATCAAGCTCTTATTACTATTGATTCATCCAGTTAATGCTCATCAATCAAAGAAGTTTAAATTAATTTAATCAAATTAAAGAAAATTAGGGAATTTTAATTTGAATAAATTCCTCATTGATGTTATCGATTTAGGAGTTATGACTTTTATTAAGGGTAGAATACCCCAATTGCAGCAGCTTTTAAAATTTCTCAGTTAGTGTATCCTATTTAAAAATCAAAATTTCATTAAAATTAAGAGAAAATCGTAGAAGAAAATTTTTTTAGAGTTCGTTCTACATAAAATTTAAGCATAGAAACTGTTTATAAAGAGAATAAATTTGAATAAGTGATTTTGCTAAATTATTGTAAAGTAAAAGTTAAATATGAGAGTGATTATTTAATTAAAAAGGTTTCCCAACGTTTTTACTGTTCTAAAATTAATTCATTAGGGTATTAAACCTACTAGAAATTTAAATAAAAACTGAATTTTGCTATTTTAATAATTCATTTAAAGGTAACATATAAAAAAGAATTTTTAATAATTCATTCTTCAGTTCTAAGCAAAAGATTTAATTTCTTTATTAAAATCAATTTGTCAATTATTTTAAACAAATTAGTTTAAAAAATTAGTAAAGAAAAGGTTTTAATAGATAAAAGAAGAGATGCAATGAAAATAGGTGATAAATATATTAAATTGATTGGTTAAAATAGTAATTAGGGAGTTGAAAAATGTGGGCAGTTAAATTTGCAGATTCACTCACCCCCCCTCCACCATAATCTATATTTGTTATAAAGGAAATTAAAAAAATTAATATGAATTTCTTCTAGATATGTTTTCATAGAGCCCCGAAGTAGCGAGATAAGGTTATAGTACTCTCATTAACCTAAATATTGATATCATAAAAACTTATGTCACTTATAACTCTGGACTTAGAACTCTCACACAAAAATTGCAAGGATTTAAAATTCTTAGAGTTCAAGCGGAATCGAATGGCGTAATATTTATTTAGATTAGAAATACTTAAACTACCTCTTTGATTTCACTTTTATTAAATTCGAAATTTAATTTAATATCCATTAAATTTCCAGCTATAATTACTTAATGTCAGAATGGTAATAATATAAAGCACCAAAAATTTGTTGATGATCTATGTTTTATTGATAAAATGTTCTTATGAATTATAACTCTGTTTAATATGTTATGCAGTAATATAAAAAGAATAAAAATTAAATAAATATCTTTAGCAAAGTAATCCACTTTTCCTTCCTGTTATTCCCTTGGATTTAAATGAGTATTTTTGAAAAATCCTTAGTAATTCATGTTGATTTTAAATATATTTTTTCTGTTTATTATATAGAATCTTTGATTTAATAGAGGTGTAAGCCGGGTAGAGATGATTAATATAAATAAAGGAAACCAATTTTTAAATATTTATTTAAATTAATTTAAAGTATTATATATTTAATTTCAAAGTATGTTAAATTAATTAAAGCTATTCATTTTCCTGGGAGTAGGAATATAACTTTATAAAATATTAGTTTTACAGACAGCCTTAAATAATCAGACTCAATCATTTAAGATTTAAAAGGAAAAAAAATAAATCAGGGCATCAATAAAACACAAGCGTAATCTGCAAAAATGACTATATGGTAAACGAATCTGCCAATAATGTGACTATGTATACTATGACTTGCCCTCCATACTACACTTTATAGTAACAAGGGTGAAAAGTGGAAATTAAAATACCATAGTATGCTCTTATTTGAATATTTTTCAACTATTAAAAAAGTTTTAATTAAAAAAGCCTCATAAACTTTTCCTAGACTTTGAGGCTGAAAAATGAATAGGGCCTTCAGGCTAGACTTGAAGACTTCACTCTTCAATTTGTAAAGTAACTTACTGTAAGAAAATGGCCAGTGCCATCCTTAACAAGACTTCTTCACGGATGGATTACCATTTTATATCGTCTCTATATTGGGACGCTCCCTAAGTAAAGTAATAGCTGGCTTATCTCCTTATCATTTGGTAAGCTGAAATTGGTGTTACTTCATGGATCCTAGATTTTAACTTTATAATTTGATATTTTGAAGACTCAATAATAAACTTAAAGTTTAATATTGAATAGCAATAACTTATTTCAGCAGACTAGATCGGATACCAGACTCTAGAATTTAAGTTCGAAAATATTAGCATATCTATTTATCTAATGTCTCTACTTAAATCGTTTAAACTTGTTTTCTACTGCGGGAGGAAATCTAATTGAACTGAGCACAGACTTAGAAAATTTAACCTTGTCAAATCTAAAATTAGAAAACATAACACTCTAACTATCCTCATAGAGCTTATTAACAACCAACTCTAGCTTTTCTTTGATAATGGACAACTTCACTATTCAAAATTCAACCCTCGTATCAAAGATTAAATATTTTAAAGATTCCTATCTTCTTTTAAAATCACAAAAATGTCAAATTAAATAATTTCAGAGCTTAAAACTTGATAAGTAAGTTTGGTTTTAAAAATTACACCTTATTTAGTGGACTCAAGCATTAAAACTTAGCGACTGGTTTCTACTTCCTAAATGTAATCTTAATCTACTTTAATATAAAGATTAAAATGATTTAAATAACAGCCCTTTAGGGAGGATATAACAGCACAAGCTTAACTACTACTTTAATGCAATATTCAAGCACTTAACTTTACATAATAGATAGTGACACACAATACTAGTATCTACGGTGAAAATTCCAAATTAACATCTTAAAGTCTTAGCAATGACACCTATTTTTATACTCCATTATTCTTTACGCTAGGCAAAAATCGAGTCATAGTATTTACAACAATATTTTAGAAATTATGCTGTTTTAAGTGACTTCTTAAAATTTAATTATGCAGATATTCACAGCTGTCTTCTTTTCAAGCATTCTATCTTTATCTAATAAAAAGCCAAATTTAATACTTAACTGAGTGACATTTTTCAGATTTCATGGACTATTTTAAATGTTTGTTATTTCTCCTTAGGGTTCTTGATCGTAAGAGAAGGTTTCGAGAATATTAAATTATGCAGATTCAATTTTGTGAATAGATTTATTAATTTATGACTTCTGAGCTAACCATAATATATGCACTCATTTACAGTATGATTACTAATCTAGAAATCTATCACTTGCCCTCATAGATGGTTCCTTATGTCGATTAAAATTTGAGATTACTAGTCATCCAATTTTAACATTAAATTAATATAAATATTTGGTGCTAAGCAATTCAGAGCTAAATAACATAACTGCTTTTGAGAATAATCTTTTGGAGACAAATAATTATTTAACCTCTTTCTCCATTATTAAAGATGAATTTTTTGCAATTGAGTAAATTTACAGAAAGAATCAAAACACTCGATATATACGCGTTCTTGTTGTCCTGTATTCATCGTTCACTGTGCTTCATTCACCTCACTTTCCCCAAGTTTTTCAAAGATTGGAGCTTTAGTAAGGAGTTTCCTATCTCGAGTATTCGTTATTGTAGTTACATGCTTCCGAGATATGATAGTCTGACCATTGGAGATTGTAGCTGCTCCACTTCTGAACGTTTTGATATCATTTTTAGTTTGTTTCACTAAAGGAACTGCATTCTTGTCTTGAATCCTCTTCTGAAATGATACCTTTATCTGAACTCTTAAGATGCATTCACTCCATTAATACTAGCTGGAATTTTAATAGAAATGGAATTCTTAATTAAATAATCACTCTAGCCTCATAAATTAATTAAGACTAGGCAAACTTGAATTAAGAATAGTGTCATTGTAATTAAGAACTTAATAAGCTTAATCTATTAAAGAGAAATTAGTTTTTAAGAACATTAAGAATGTTTGCATTAAAAGTTAATCACTTTTAATGCAAACATTCTTAATGTTCTTAAAAACTAATTTCTCTTTAATAGATTAAGCTTATTAAGTTCTTAATTACAATGACACTATTCTTAATTCAAGTTTGCCTAGTCTTAATTAATTTATGAGGCTAGAGTGATTATTTAATTAAGAATTCCATTTCTATTAAAATTCCAGCTAGTATTAATGGAGTGAATGCATCTTAAGAGTTCAGATAAAGGTATCATTTCAGAAGAGGATTCAAGACAAGAATGCAGTTCCTTTAGTGAAACAAACTAAAAATGATATCAAAACGTTCAGAAGTGGAGCAGCTACAATCTCCAATGGTCAGACTATCATATCTCGGAAGCATGTAACTACAATAACGAATACTCGAGATAGGAAACTCCTTACTAAAGCTCCAATCTTTGAAAAACTTGGGGAAAGTGAGGTGAATGAAGCACAGTGAACGATGAATACAGGACAACAAGAACGCGTATATATCGAGTGTTTTGATTCTTTCTGTAAATTTACTCAATTGCAAAAAATTCATCTTTAACTCCACATTTTAATTTATATGTAAGTGCTCCCAAAAATTTAATTTAAATATTCATAAAATTATTATTTTTAGTTCTCTCTGGAAATACTGCACTTAAACTTATATTAAATTGCTTATGATAAATATTAAACTTAAGTTCATTTTAAATAATTAAATTATGAATGATGTTTTTTATAAATATTTTTCTAGTTTGAATAATAAAAATTGAATTTATAAAATAAATTCTTAGTCTCATTTTAATAAAAATTATGTTTTTCAATAAATTTTGCATTAATATTTATCTATGAAATTTGAGATATTTTGTTCTTAGTTTATCTCATGCTCCTTCTTGGAATAAATAAACTTACAAAATGTTTCATTCAACTCAATCAACTAAAAATAAATTATGTGTATTCAATTTTTAGCTAAAACATTAAAAGTTGAAATTAAAGTTTTTTTTTTAATTCCTGTCACCTATGTAAAGCAGAGTACGAATTAATATTATATTGATTATCTGTAAAGCTAATATCATAATACTTTAACTGTCTCCATTTCCTGCTCATTTGTTATTTTAACTAGACTTCTAAGAAATATTTAAATTAAATATATTAACTATACATCAAGAGATTACTACAATAGCTACATTTTAACAATGATTTATTTTATAGGCATAATATGATTATTCAATTGAAAACTGCAAATACAAGTTCATTTTAAAAAAGAGACTTATAATTAGCGAATAATATTTTAAATGGGCACTTTCCTCGCACTTAATCATATTTTTTTCTCTTATCTATTCTTTAATGGAATGTATTTCTATAACTTATTTTGTTAGTTTTTAAGCTCTTACTCTATAGGTAATCTGTCAAAATTTGTGATTTATATGTTGAGAGTTACCTTCTTCGTAGGTTTGAACTTATTCTTCTCTTTTACCTTAGTTTATAAATGAGCTGCATTGATTGAGTTTAAATAACTAATGCTTTTAATGACTTTTAGTCCTCATCAAGTGCGCTTTCTAAATAGCATGATTAGTTAATTAAAATAATTATAAATTTTTATAAATCTTAGCTAAACTTAATAGTTATCATCATTATTATTTTTAGAGACTCAAGGTTTACTTACCTCTGTTTTAATTCTTTAATATAATGATAAATGTGGGGTGGTTTGATCCTTGTGTCTATCTCTTTGAGCATTTATTTTATAATTTTATTTTAAATTAATGATATTAAAAATTGAAATTATTAATTAAATCGCTGCTCACTATCCTTCCTGTCAAAATTTATTATAAGAAATATTAAAAATTCTAACAATTTCATTCTATATTATTAGTTTAATATTTAGAAAATAATTTTATTTAATTATAGTGGCTGTTTTTTATTTTTTAATTTCAAATTTTGAAAGCACATTTTGTTTAATACCTTAATTTAAATTATTTTTTTAATTAAAGCAATTATAAAACCATTAAAAATAAAATATAATCAATATTTTTTTATAGCAAATCTTAAGTTTTTATTTTTAAGACCAAATCCTAATTAAGAAACTGTGTAATACTCTTACAACTCCCACATATTTTCTTTATCGACGGTAACTGTGTAATCATTATTCATTTTTTACTTCTGAGAAAAAATGTAGATAATCTTGGATTATGATATTAAGTTTTTCAACACCTTCTACGTTTGCTAGGTACTGGCATACCTCACACCTTTTAATTTACCTCATTGCATAATTTAGTTTTTAGCATCTTCATTCCTATTTTATTTTTCATTTTTAGATTTGAAGGATTAATTGAGATTTGAATTCCTTGATGGGAGAAGCTTACAAAATGAAGATTGGCTTTTCTTTCTTCCTAGAAACAAATCACTCTAAAAGCTATTAAAAATATGTTTTAAGGCGAAATTATTTTTTATTAATTTAAAATTCATCTTCATCCAAAAAGTTCCTTCATTTTATTTCGCATCATAGAATGCATTAAAGTTAAGAAATTTAACAAAGATATAATTGATATGAATCAATTTAATTTAAAATGAGATAAATCTTGATAAAGAGCAACAAAAATATATCATCATCAATAAGTGACTTTTCCATGAAATAATGCTAACTCAACTTCCTCTCTGTGATTGACCTGAATCAAGATGATACTAATCTAAACCCTTCCAATCATAACTATTCTTAAAATATAAAAATCATCATTTATTCATTATAAATTGTTATATAACTTGCCATACTTATATGAGAATTTAAAATCAAATATAAATTTAAAAGTATCATATTTATAATTGATTCTCTCTCCTTGTTTATTATTTTGAAGAACCTGCAAATATAAAAAGCATTCCTTGTGAAACAATCCACCTTCATTTACTTTGGAGACTTCTACACCTCCTCTAATTTCCAGGTTTAATTTGATAATCTAACTCTCTCAGATTACAAATTTAGTTCCAAATTTGTCAACTATATAATCATTTAAGATATTGAATATTTACATAATGAGGGTTGAAAGTAACATGAAAGCGCCATTTGTAATTTAGAATAGCTTATTCTATTTAGTTAACATTTCAAGTTTCTATTTTGAAGCTGCTGAAAATAATTCAACTGCAGTACCTTATATAAAGCTAAATTGTATTTAATGTTAAACAATTATGACAAATATTATTATTATTTACATTTATATATAAAATATAATATAGTAATTAATACCTTTGATAGTGCTTTTCAAGAACGTGACGATGCTAAATCATAATTTTATTTGAATCTGACTTCAAACTTAACTTCAATGGTGATTGTAAGAAGCAAAACTCAGTTCACATTGATGGACTCATCCATAAGATATGGATTCAATCAAAAGAGGGGTGGCTTCGTTCTCGCAGACTCTAATGACACAATAGTCACTCTCAAAAATAGTTACTTCAGCAACATAGTTATAAAATTATGCAATGCTTTGTAATTTTAATTTTTAAGTTACAAATTATAATGATTATGAATAGTAGCATATGAAGGGGGAATAATGTTTGCGTACGAGGCGCAAGTGTTTATAGATAATTGCACATTCTATCAGTGTGCAGCTATTAAAAATGGGTTTGCTTCAGTCAATGAGAATGCTTGAATCATTAATTAATTTATTCACTGTTAGGAATAGTAGCTTAACAAATAAATAAAAGTCTTTTCTTAGGTCAATGGATTAAAAAACTCACTTATAGGCATTGTTGATGCAGTTTCCTCTAAATCTCAAATTATCAACTCAAATTTTACCCAAAACTTAATAATTTTACAAAAATTACAACTTATTCAATACAAATATTTTAATAAGAATTAAATGATATTTACCTAATAGTTCATGATCGAGCGTAATTGTGGAAGTAGTTTTAATTGATAAAAGAAACTGTTTCTTATTTTAATAATATATACTCAAAATGTTGTTTTCCAAGTCAATAGCAGATCAACTAGCACAGTATCTTGATCGAACTTGAATGACACTGCATTGTGATGCCATTTACTTATCCTGCTTTGAATCAAAGATTTTCCCCAGAAATACATTAGGGATTTCGGAACATTTTTTGGTGACCTCCTGCCAGAATCATACTCTTGCCTTCCCCCTAAAAAATTTTGCAATGAAAAAATATTTGAGGAAACCCTTTAGCAAATCTCATTTCCTGATAAAAATTAACTCAAAAAAGGAGGGCAAGGGGAATGCAAAAAGGGAAGCCCTAATTGACTCACTTTGAGAATTAAAATGGAATAATCAATGGTGCATGAAAATGACAAGCAAAGATCAGGGTAAAAAAAAAAAACTGCAAGTCAAAATTCTCAAAGGGCCAGGTACAGATAAATGCTCAAACCTCAAAACAAGAACTACACGAAAGGCTGAATTGAAGACTTCAAACTAAGTCACCGCGCTTCAGAGAGAACAAACACCCATAATTCGATATTACAATTTGCTTAAATAGGTTTTATTAAAGCCTTTTAATTAGATGATGTTAAAATGAAAATTGATTATATGTGCTTTCATCCTAATTACGCTCGATCATGAACTATAACTTAATAGATAGATTAATTGGAGGACATAAAAAAATTTTTATAGTTTCTAGGGTAAATATTTATATATTAATAGTTAAGTTTGCTATTAAATGAATTTAGATATAAAAAAATTTAAGAATCAGAAAAGGATTCTAAATGCTTTTAAAATTTAAATAGCATAGATAATTTGATATATTTGAGCATTAAAAAATTTGCAATAATATTTGAATTTAATAATTTCTGTGAGTCAATTTCAATAAAAGTACATCCCCTCTTACTACTTGGCTAAGTTTACATAACTACTGCCTGTTATTTAGAGCGAGTTATCAAATGGCGATCTCTACTCGATTCAAATCATGAGAGGGTATTTCTCAATACAAGGGTGTCAGTTTTAATCAGAGACTAAACTGCTCAGTGCTTTTACCTCGTAATTAGAAATAAACAGTACTCTCATTAACAACATCGTAATTGGAAGCTAAGACACTTCATACATATCCATTATCCAAAGCATAGCTTAAGTTAACAACATAACTATGACTAATGGAAGATTCCAATCTAACTCTCCACTAAGTTAAATTCATTTGTTTTTAGACCTCAGTACTTGTTTTCTCTACAGAAGAATAGCAAATTGAGACTTACTAATAGCAGCATCCAAAACATGAATTTGCAAGGAATATTTGCCAAGAGCTCAAACATTACAATAATCAGTACTCTCTTCTTCAATATTGTTCTCTCAAGTATGATCAAATAAATAATTAGGTGTGATTTATAAATTATAGAGACTTAGCCATAAGAATAGATCTTAGTAATTCTTTTATGAAGAATGTTACAATATAAAATGTCAAGAAATTAGGATCTGACCCTATCGTGTAAACTTTTAATCTGCAGAAATCTTCTAAATATAAAATATTATTGCCTTTGTTATTAAGCTAAATAAGTGTAAAATTTTATAATAAATTTCTCTTTTTTTATTTATCAATTTTTAATTTAATATACGTTTTTAGTAATCTTGAATCAAATTTTCTACATGAATTTAATAAATTCTATCATTTTATAGAGATTATTTTTTACAGTAAAATTTAGGTCCTTGAGTCACCCACTGTGCGATAGCCCATACCGCACACACCCCAAAAATTTGGTGGTGTTGCATTAACTTGTACCGCTATAAATCAAATGAGCTTCAAAGCTTTTGCAACCTTAAATATTCTTACAAAAGAATTAATAATAAGCAAAAGATTTTAAGATAGATAGTTTAAATCTTAGAATCAAATCAGAGTCTGAAGAAAAATCATTTTATAATTAAAATAATATAAGACAAAATTTATATTTTTCTTATTTAAAGACATTAAAATAAAGTCAATAATTGTGATTATTGAAAGAGTTTACATAATGAGAAGTAAGAATACGACCTTCCTAAACTGCAGCATCTATAATTTTACTGGAAACTTGATTAAAGTTTAATACTCCCAAGCAAACTTTATTGACACTCTCTTTTTAAGTAAACTTCATTCATTTATGTAATATTTTATAGATATTGTTGAGTTAAAAGTATGCTAATAAATTTTAATAATTTTGTATTGAGACGAGTGTATAAATTTGTATGCTAATTATATATTCCATTTATTTAATTCCCCATAATTGTATTAGCCAATAATTAATTTGCTTTCACTTAAGCTATACTATATCGTCCTCTACAACGATCACATCTACATTTTAGTCAAATTTGACTACAACAATAAACAGTACCTTGGCAAATAGCACTAATAGCTCGAATCAGGCAAACAGAACTGAAATGATACTAAATTTGCTGAGTCTAAGAGGAATTATAGCTTAGAGCTCTACTATCTAGTTGACAAATTGCTCAATGCTTAATCTTCAAAATACTTAGGATGGTGGAGCTATGAGACTATTTAAATGAATATCGTTTATATTAATTTTTTAGACTACAGAATACTAATCTTAGATTAATAAATAGTACATTCATAAATAACTAGGCTTAAAGAGGCGGAGCTCTCTCACTTATTTTATTTTTTTCACTGCTTTGTTAGTTGTGTAAGAATAGTGGTATCAATAATAATTTGAAATAGCGTAGAAGTGCTTCTACAACATCACAACAAGCTATTTCGATTAAAATATTGCATCTATCTCTGGAGGAGCTATCACTTACAATTCTTACTCACCAACTATCGATAAATCTAGAAAATTATACTTTTAAAAGGTAAATTTATTGTTTGAAGTTTAACTTGACTTCTACATTTGGATAATCTAACTATGCAGTTTATGGAAGCAATATAGCTAGCTATGCAACCGATGTGAGAGTTATAGAAGTGACTTTGAGTAATAATGTAGCCAGTGGCTAATTATATACTGGAGTTATCACAGCTGAACTCCTTGACGCTGAGGGATAGAGAATGACTAATGATTCGAAGATTTATTATTATATTAATTTATTTTTAAAACGTAAGTAATTCTCGTGTTAACTTGAATAGGAGCATCTCTATTGATTAGGTAAATTCAAATGGTTAAGTTTCTGGCACTAAGCAAGTTACAGTGTCGAATGGAGTGGCAACTTTTAGCAACCTCATTTTCCTGGCAGCTCCAAACAGTTACAATCTCTTTTAGTTTAATTAGTTTCATAGTTAAGATAACTTGTGAATTATTTAGAAAGAAAACTGAGAATAATTTAAGTATTCTCATACTGATGATATTTTAGGGATCATAAATTCTATAAATTTTATAAAAAGCATTATTGTTGCAAATCTTCAAAATTTTGTTGCTCTTAAATATGCTTATTGGGTTTAAAAACTACAGTCTTCACATCATATTAATACTTTTAAAGTAAAGATTAATGATCAGAGATAAAAAAATAGTCAAAGAAGTAAAACTCTTTTGAAAATAAATTATGAGAATTCTTTTTTATTAAAATTTGTAATGTTTTTGAAATGACAAAATTATTAAATTTAGAATCGAAGATAATGAAAAATGAAGAGTAGAAGAAACATTTATGCCCAAATAAAGCCTATGCACATTAGCATTCAAAATAAAAAAAAAACCTCAAAATATGATAAGAAAGTGAAAATAAGTTGTGTATAATTAATTTCTTTATTAATACTTATAATCATGCTAAATTTTAACCCTAAACAGGCAATCTAAAGTCTTCTAGGAAGGTGACCTTGACGTCTGTCTCATATTCTCTGAATTTTATACCTTGCTTCCTCTATCTCAGATAACTGAGTGTTAGGTTTCATAGGTTGCTTGATTATTACTCTCTTTGTCTATCTTACAATGTCTTGTTGCGAATTATATTGCATCATCTTCACTTTCACACTAGTAGTATTCCTCTGGTTTCATATCGCATTCAAGTATGATTGCAACTATAGACCAAATGCCCCACTGCACTGAACCGTTGAGCCAAGTCTGTCTCTATGGGAAGTAGCCTGCAGTTCCTTGCACCGATGCTTCCTCAATGTTTTCTCTTCTTACAACTCTGTTGAAGTCTATGACAGTTGCTCTGACTGGTTCAAAGTTTTTCATGATGTTCTCTGGCTTGAGATCTCTGTGCACGAATCCCAACTCATGCAACTCCATCACTCCTCTAACGAGGTCAGTGAGAATAGCAGTAAGCTAGTACTTGTTGCGCCTCGTGCTGAGAAATTCTCTTAGTGTGATCTCCCATTTAGGAAGGCGAATGGCGATGTAATCATGATCGATAAGAACACCAGCAAGATGAAGAACGTACTTCAAGTTTTTGTCCCTCGCTTCTCTCAACACTGTCAGTTCGTTCGCGAACTCAAGACCTCTCTCTTCCTTCTTTACAAGGTATTCGTAAGGGAAGATCTTGTAAGCATACTCTTCTTGTATGATGGTGTCTCTTCGCTTCGCATCAGCAAGGTGGAGGTAATTTTGAACACACTCCTCCAAAGTTACAACTCTCAAGCATGGAGTCTTGCTTTGAGCTAGCTGAAACTTTACTGACACCATACACTAAGGCTTCTGATTCATGAACTCAATCTTCCTCTTCTTCTCCTCTTGCTTCCTCTTTAGTTGAACCTTGTCAAGGTATCAATAATTTATTTTGTAAAATGTGGTCTACTAAATGCTCAAACTATAGTGAGAGCTTGGGAAAATAAATTAAAATGACTCCCAAGGGTAAATCACCAAAAAAAAAATAATAGAATATGCTTATTATAATGAATAAAGTAAAGTATTAACTTAGATTTATGATTTATTGAGGATTTCTGAATCTCTTTTAATTGAATTTATATTTTCTAATTTAATAAAAGACTGAATGTTACCTACAAAATATACTCAGTCAACATCATAAGCTCTATAGTGAAGAAAATGCAGCCACATAGACTGGAAAATGATATAAATCATGATGAATTCTCAATTAGCTTTAGAAATTTAAAAAATATTTATTTTTAAACTGCACTTTCGGAGAAATTGAATCTGAGAATAAGTAAGTTAGTTTTAATCGTTATTGCTACCTCAGCTTTAAAGATCTTAATTAATTATTTCTAATCTCTTTCTAATAAATACACTAGTCATAAATTAATTGAAAGTCTTTTTCAAGCTCAATATTTTTACAGAGTTTTGAAACCTGAAAAGTCAATTACCACAGTTTTTCTTTCAGTCTTATTTCACACTCTAAAATTTTCTTTTTTCGATTAAAATTTGGACTATATAACTTTGTTTAGATGTGAAATTTGCGAAGCGGGTACATACTCACTAAAAGAGTTTTCCACTGAATGTCACGAGTGCCTATAAAATTCAGATTGCCCTGGCGCCAATTAAATAGAGTTAGATCCTTATTATTGGAGATCATCATATTTCAAAATCTATCATTAAATGAAAATATATAGCATTTTATTGTTTTATTAAAATAATTTATATAAAGATAACTATAAATATCTGAATTTGTATATATTCAATTTTCTTACAACATCCGAATTTTTTTTTGCTTTTATATAAAAAAAATTTCTTTAGATTTAATTATGTATACTTCAATTACAATTTATTAGCTGAAAATGAGAGAATTTAAATATTCCTTATATTTACGAATTATGAGTTGCTTTTTCTAAATCTTTTATGATTATAGGTCAGATATGAATAGTTTATCACAAAATATGAATATTCGAAAATCAACTGAATAGCATTACGTTTTCTTAAATACAAGCAGAAATATAACGAAAGGGCGAGTATTAATTGCGGATAGTTTATGTAGAATGCAAATAGAAGTCAGTTTATGTCTGCCTAATTTTATACTTGCATGATTGAAATTTCAAAAACCAATGCGCAACCATTAGCTAGCATGGCTATCTAATTGGCAACAATAATTAATTCGGCAAATATGAATTCTTATATGATTTTGATTGAAAGATTTTCAAAAATAATGAGGAAAGTTTTGCATTGAGTCCTGATCTAACTGAATCTCACGCAGATACAAATTTATTTTTATATTTAATTTGCTTTTTATTTATTATAAATTAATTATCTAAGTGATCAATTAAACTCCAGTCTGTAATTTATTTTCAGTTTAATTTCAGATTTTTTATAATTTTGTGATCAACTATTTGTGAATGACCTAAATTTAAAAATTTTATTAAAGAATTAAGTTTCTACTTCAACGTATTTGTAATTTTATCAAGTATTTTACTTCGGATTTTTTCAAAATTAATTTTAATATAAAATAAAAGCTTCATAATTTAAGGAAATGTACATCTTTATAAGAATATAGGAGTAGCAATCCATATGGGATAATTAATTAAAAATGTATTACAAAAGTAGCCACCTTACCCGTAAATTTGCCAAGCACAAAATTCCCACTTGATTTGAGAGACTTCTCTGGTGCTATGTGACACCTAAGAAGCTTAATAAAAAGCATTAACAATTTTCTTACATCAAATACTATCACCTTCTATAAGGCAAATAGTATACAACATCTTCCCATAACTCTTTTAAGCTAAAAGTCCCTATTTAATTTTAATCATGATCATTTCTGTTTTTTTTCTCTTTATCCTCGGAGTGAGAGTCATTAATTGTAGGACCAGAGAGGCAAATGTTTTTTGTGAAATAGGAGTTTTTCCAACTGATGCGGCCCTCACCATTATTTACGCACCTCTAATTAAATGCATTCCATCATTTTCCTTGGAATTATATATTTAGAAATCCTTATAGTTATATGCTCTTTCTAAGCAAAGTAATGACTTGATGATCTTCTCATCGAATTTCAAGCCTTATTTTATGCAAAAGTTTGTTCTAATTTTAGCTTTCTAATTTAGATATTCTTTTAATATTTATTTGTTATTTATTCAAAAACATTTTATTTTATTGTGTTTTATACTACTCTCTGTAAGTACATAAATATATAAATGCTTGAATCCGGATGCTTGCATTGGAGGAGTGTTACAATTTAAATTACAAAGCTAGAGTTCATTCTACTGATGTTTAATGCTTCCCCTGGGTATGGTGGCAACTTATGTGATAGCTGTGTGGTGTATGAGGGGGTCTAGTATTTTAAACTAAAGCAAAACGAGTGCGGTTTCTGTCCAAGTGCAGTAAAATAATAGAGTTCTTTCAATAATGACAATGGTTGGACTAGTCCTTGTTGTAGTGTTGATCATTCAGATATTGGTTTACTTCAATCTGCGCTCCACCAAGCATAGTGAAATTGGGGTTCTTCTCAGAATTATGATGAACTACTTCTAAATCATGGTCACTGCTGCTTCTTATGATCTAGATATCCCATAAGGAGCTCTAAAATTTACATATTTAAATATTTATTTCATAAAATATAATATGAAGTAGGGATTTAAATGGGAATTATAAAGTAAAATATATTATGAATTTGTTAACACAATAAAATTTAATCTATTGATCTTATTAATAAATTTCTTCTAGATTTTCACTTTCATGGGAGGCATTTTCGAGGGAGTTACAAACTTCGACTGCTTTCTGTATCACATAGGTGCTTTTGGAATAGACAATGAATTCAACTCTTATTTCTTCAAATCGGTGTTCGTGACTATTCTTCCCTTAAAAATAAATAATAGCGATGATGATATACGCTCTTCTGTTTGTTTCAGTGATAAAATTCAAGAAACTATAAACTTCTTTCTTCTTTAAATATATTTAAATGGATGACTACTGCTTTTAAAATATATAGAATTATGTTTTGTAGTGGTAATATTTTCTCTACATCCAACTATGACTAAGTTCCTATTTGGACTGTTCAACTGCGTAGAGATAGACAAGGGAGAATTCTGGCTGAGAGAGAAACTAGATCTTGAATGTTGGACTGGCAAGCATCTGAAATGGGCTCTGTTGATTGGTACGCCCTCTATAATTGTGTGGGTGATTTCAGTTCCATTGCTATTGCTGCTGATTCTAAAGTAGAACAAGCAGAAACTTGAGTCTTAATTCATGCTACAAAGGTATAAAATGATTTACTAAGGCTACAAAACGGAGTTCTACTTTTGGGAGTACGTAAACATCTCTCGAAAAGTTCTACTGATAGTGATAAACGTGTTCTTCAACACCTACTCCCAATTCTTCAAAGTACTCTTGTCACTCCTCATTCTTTCCTTCATATACCAAATTCAAAAGAGAAATAGACCCTATCAAAACAACTTCTTCAATATAATTATCTATAATCTAGATTTAAATGATAATTGAGTAGAAGGAGTACCTCGCGACTAGTTCCATATTTTTCTCTTCCCTTTTTTTGATAGAGAAACAAATTCAGAGTGGAGTTAAGTTCTTAGCTATGGGTATTACACTGGCCTTTAATTTCTATTATTGTTAAAATTTTTACAAAATCGATACTAGCTTTAAGATATAAATAGCATTCAACAGCTTTGTGACAATTGAATTTGATAAATTCACCCTTACAATATTTAACTTTTTATAGCAAAAATTAGTAAGAGATTAATCTTAAAAACATGTCCAAAACACTTCACACCAGCGAGATATGAAATCACATTCTTTAATGTTCATCTTAGTCTTCGCTAAAAATCTTGCGTGACTTACAAATCTGAGCAAACTACTCCGATTATAACTGTATAATGAAATAACACATTTGAAACTTAATAATAAATCAAATGAGATAATTATAATATAATTCTGATATACTCTATCTGGCACACATTTAATTAATTTTAATCTTATTTCCTGCTTCATTAGATTACCTAATAAATTCTGAACACTATTACTTACTCTGGATTATCGCTATTACTAACTAATCCAAAAATATTACTTATTAATTTTAAATAAGCTTGTTCTAAAAATAAACTCGCTACTTATTGCTAGAATTCTTAAAGAAAATTAAAAATTATAAAAGTTATTATAGTTTAATAGAAGGATAATGAATGCGGCGATTATATTTGAAATAGCATAAGTATAGAAGGAAGATTAACTTGATTTTGAAAAGAGAAACCTCAAGAAATAGAGCAGCAAATTTAAGAACCTCGAAGCTCATTTTACTATTAAATATAAAATTATAAGTTCCAAAAGAGGATACCAAAATAGATAAAATAGTTGATAATTCTCTCACCTAATACACTTCAAAACATCTTATGGATCGCAATTCTAAGGACAAATCAGCATAATCCTCTCAATCTATATTTTATCTATTTCAGACGTGTTCAATCAACAGAACTCAAATTAAAAATCTCTATACAAAGTTAAGGGTCCGAAGAATAAAACTAGTATTAATGTTTTAAATCAATTGAAATTGAAATGATTTATTTTAATTTAAGGAATATAAAAATAAAGAGCAAATTTAATAGCTACTTAAGTATAAAGAAATAAGAACCAACAATCTAAATGCCGACAGATATTATTACTGAGTTTAAGTCTTAAAATGCTAATACAGAAATGGACAGTAGCTAGATATAAACATTCTAACAATTAAAAAATAAATCCCTTCTTGATTTCAGAAAGGATGTCAATAAGGACACTTAGATGAGCAAAATTTTTTCTTTAAATCCTTTTAAACTAACATTCAAGAAAATTTTGACTCAATAAATATAATAAAAGAATAAATCTAATATGTCATCCTTGACTTAGATTGTTTATCTAATTATAAATTTAATACAGAGTAGGATAATGCTCGAAAAGATGAGTTAGTCTTTTCAGAAAGTCTCTCTAATCTTAATTCAGTGATTTCAACTTAATTTCCTGCTGCCACTAGATGCAATGGCTTGCTCATAAAACAAGAAGCCACGATCAAGCATAAAGAATACACATCTTGAAATTTGTCACAATAGAAAACAAGTTTTCAGTTCTGGACGAGGATCCACACATGCCGAGGGATACCTCCGTCAACAGATACATTATCAAATATGAATGCATATTAGAATGAGCTGAGAAACACCTCGGGCGTATAACCTCTGAGTATCCGGACATTCTTTGGCATGATAAAGAGATAAGTAATGTTCTCGTTGTTCAGAACCTCGATCCTCCGAACTAGGGCCTTCAACACATTGACTAAGTAACCCCGGTTAGTTGATTTTTAGGAAAGCAGCAAGTGTGAGGTTTAAGCATCCCTCATGAATAAAAAGTTTGACGAGACAATAAGCATACTCTACTCGTCACTGCAGCGCGCCTGCCGACTTCCCGGTAACCAAGAATTTAAAGTCCCTCCAAAGTTCAGAAATTTAAAAACTCTCGCTAAAGAATGTTGCCAGCCTTATTTAGATTTCTGGAGCGTCACTAAAGCTCTTCTCCTGATCTGAAAACTCTAATCTTCATCTCCAATGGAGTCGTTGTAGGAGAAGCGAGATCTCCTCTTTGAAAGAGAAAGGTTAAATTCCACAGACATAAACTTAGGTATAGTAATTAATAACGAAGCAGGCAGGAGCTCTCTGCCACGGGGAGTGGAGTACTCTAGGTTCACTTCAAAAATCTTGAGCTGGCCTCGGGCTGACCTCGAGCTGTCCGCTATCCATCAACTCACAAAAGTACTATTAGTTTTCCCATACATAAACTTATGTCTAGGGCGATCAATTAAGCTCTCTATCGATTAGCAGCCACTTAGATTCCTAATACATAAGTAAAAACCCACTTATGTAAGGCATTTAATTAACTTTCATGGGGTTTAACTAATAAATTTAAAACTCTAGAGACCCTTTAAAATGGGACGAATGAACTCAAGATGAACAAAGCACAGCATGAACCAGACGTAGCTCTCCAATTCAAGCAGCTCCTGGGAAAGTTCAGCTCCAAGGCAGATCTGTACAGCTATCTCAAATACTCGTGTAAGGACTCATGCAGCTTATTAAATTGTAGAAGGCTCTCTGGCCAGAAAGAACTCATTAAAGCGGCCGATCTCTTGGACCTTAATGTTCCCAACTTTCCCGAGCTCTCTGTCCAAGCTGTGTTTGATGAGATAAAGGGTGACAAGGAGGTCTTGCGTTATATTAACTACTATCTTGAGACTGGATATTTACCTGAGCTAAAATTCTTCTATTCAGTGTTCTCTACACTCCGTGGCGAATACATTTTTCGGCTTGTCATATCTTAGCAGCAGGCATGCAAATCCAGCCAGATTGAGGAGGAAAAGCTGGACACGATAGTGATAAGCTAGGATATGCTCAAGAGCTTGGAGGCTCTTCCTTACTTTTCCAGTATGCGCTAATCTATATAATTAACTTAAAAGAGAATAAGGGAAGAGCGCTATCGCATCTCAAAGTGAAAGCAGTAGGGAGATAGCAGGAGAAGAAAGGAAAGCGCTTCAAAATGGGATTCTCCTACCAAGAGTATAGAGGGAAGCAGACTAGCTTATCTAGCAATCATATGTCAAACTTCCAAGGAGATCACGGCATGTCTATCATGAAATCACCTCCTGCTAAGAGACAGCTGACTTGAGCAAAACATTTATATATAGACTTTATCAACTTATACTCTTTAAATATTTCACTCACTCTTGATGAACTTTCTCATCTTCTCTATCGTTCGTTGACCTGTCTTCTTGCTGTTATTCTACCTGATGTTTTCAATCGTGCCAGAAACAATGTTGATATGTTGTTTATCATTGGCTTAGAAGTTTATCTGAGCCAAGCTTGCATTGACAGCCTCTTCCCTCTCGAAAAGGCCTCCTCGATGTGGTTGTAAGGTGAGGAATAGGGAGCGTTGAAGAGGAGCTTGATACCGAACCCTTCGCAGCATTCCCCTATTCTCTTGGAATGATGAGCTCTCAGGTTATCCATAAATATTACCAGGGTGATGTGAAGAGCTTTTTCTCTTATCTCTCTCAAGCAGGTTAGAATATCATCAATAAAAATAGCGTTCTCTCTGATATCATAGTGCTCTAGTCCCCTCTCAGCACTTATGACCACCACTGCAGCTAGGGTCTTCACCTTGATCCCTTCTTTTTGCAGGGTTTGGTTTGTATATCGCTTGCCCCTTTACATAAGTCGAACTTTGTAAGGTTTGAATATCGTCTCGTCCAAGTATATGACGTGTCACCCTGGGCGAGGTGCTACATCAAGTATTGGTTACATAAACTTATATCTAGCGAATTTTGCAGAGCCTGCTCATAGGAATACTTTTGCCTAAGGGGGTGCTTTGTATTTACCCCAAAGGCTGAATACCCTTTCTCAATTAAAAACCCTAATCCTGCTATCAGGGAACTCCCTATAAAAGAGTTGGGCCCCTTTTAGCAAGGAGGGGTGCTTCTACTAATCAAAGTTTGTTTCCCAAAAATAGCAAAATTTTCTCAAATGTGAGAATGGAAAAGGGAATGGACTTTTTTTTCCCAAGACTTCACATCTCGGCCCCATTAATTTGGCAGACCTCAAATTTTTAGTTTAAACCAAGGCCAGAAACCTGATTGATCTCCGGTACGTCATGTGGGTTTAGGTTTTTGGATGAGGATTTGGATTTTTGAATTCAGGAATCTAATTAGTTGATTAAATTTGCTTTTAATGTCAATTTATGTACGGGATTATTTGATCATCACTCTCGGGCTTAATTAATTATTTCTTACCTTTATTGAGTCCAATTTTTTCTGATTACAACAAATTAAGCCACTTCGAATACCTTGACTACCCAAAATAAGAGGGTTGATTCACGCCAATTAGGATAATAAAAGCATAATAATTTCTCCCTTGAACTAAAAGTAGAATAGAAAAAGTTCACAGAAGTTAAAATCTGGAAAAAAGAATGACAAAAATATTCTCAAGAATGAAGTGCCGAGTTCAATAGCGGATAAAATTAAATTTTAATTTGATATACAATGAGGATATTGTAGTGGATTTTAAATAAAATAGTGCTAGTGCTACAGGAAAATACACTTTCTTTAACGAATAAGATATACAAAATTAACAGTATATAAAAGGAAATTCTTGAATTAATTTTTTTAAAATTTAATTTGGAGCTCATTTGTTTTTAACTTATAATAGATATTTTTTAAATGGCAAGCCAAAATTCGATAAGCTGATAAAAATTATCATTTTAAAATTCAAATGTAAAATGTAAGAGTATAAATAATAATAAATAATTATCCTGTTAAAAAAAAGAGGTCTATTGAGTATTCGTCTTTTTCATATTCATAACCCCTAAAACCATAATATGATAAGAAAGTGAAAATAAGTTGTGCATAATTAATTTTTCCCTTTATTAATACTTATAATCATGCTAAATTTAACCTTAAACTTCTTAATTTAAATAATTTTTGATTAGGCAAACAGGAATTAAGATCATAAAATAAATAATTAACTCTACTAAAATAATAATTCTCTATAGATTTAAGTTCTAATCAAATCAGCAAAAAGGTTTACATTAAAAAAAAAATAATATTTAAAAACCTTAATTATTAGAGTTAATAAGTTTGAATTAAAAATTAAAAGCCTTAAATATTTTAATTAGAAGTCTTACTTGTCTGAATTAAGACATCATAAATAAGAGAGCTAATGAGAAATCAAACACATATAAGAGAAAAAATTATCTGTCTATATTATAAAAATTTAAACTATTAAAGTTTAGAAGATTTTTATTTTTTAAAATAATTTCTTAAAACATCATTTTTTGCTCTTATACTCATATTTTAATTTAAAAAATATTAAAGCAAATGAAAGAATGATAACTTTTCTTAATTTATTTAAAGTTTATATCAGATAAAAGATAAATATGGACTTTTTTGATAATTTAAATTGCTTAAAATTTAAATATGAAAATACTTTAAAGGGTTTAATTATTAAAATTTTATATTTATTTATTGTTATATTGATTCATTAACCATATATTTTTGAAATTATTTTAAATTTTTTCTGTAAGTGAAAATTCTCATTTCTATATTGAGTTTTTTAAAAATGATGATGTATGATGATGATGATTTGGGTGATGATGAATGATCATCATCATCACCATTCGTAGTTAATTTTAAATGGATCAATTCTGAATCTGATTCTAGGGATTAGGTTCCCATTATGAATGCAGGAGGAATCAATAAATATTCCCCCCAAAATTCAAATAAACTTACCTTGGAACTATTTCCTCAAATCTCCCTCCACTATTGAGATAGTGAAATTATTTAAATTATCAACCATCCAACAGTAAGATGTTTCTTCTTCAAGCTACCCATTTTACTAAATTAAAAGCTACTACCTCCTCAATTTTAAGTAATCTACCTTCATGTAAAAATTTATTTCCATTTTTGAATTTGTTTTTTTCATTTCTTCTAACAAATCTAGAAAGCTCTCTAAGATCTCGTTTAATTCTACAATTTCAACATTTCTAGCATAAATCGCAATATTGAAATAAGAGCAATTCTTTTCTGAACTATTTCGTAAAGATGCTATCTCAGTGCAGCTTCTTATGATTTTTAAGTATTCTTTATTCTCGCTAGATATCGAATGGATAACTGGGGGCCCCAAACATTTTTTAAAAAAAAATTTTTTCCCCTTGAAAAAAAAATTTTCAACAAATTTAATTTAAACTTTTTTTAAGGGAAAGCTTAAAATTTCTGTTATCTCTGTTCTGGTAATTCAAACTCTAAAGTTAGATTTTCAATTGCTTCCTACAAACTTCTTGGCAGATTTAAGAATTTAATATTTTAAAACTGGCAATTATTAAGTGCCAGCTTTACAGAACTAAAATTTGGAATTTCCTATATGTTTTCATCAAATTGGCTTAGTCTTATTTTACATCTATCAAACTCAACAATTAACGATTTATTTAGCAATTAGTAGAAGACTCCTCCTTCAATTTAATCTACTCCTTAAATATTTACCATTATAAAATTTAAGTTTGAAAAGCTCACTATTTTTTGCATGAATTGGGAATCATAGGTTTCGTTATCAAAATATAATTCTGTACTTATTTTATCATTGCTTCTAATTTTCAAAAGCTAATCTAAGAGTTTAAACGATTTGAAACTTGATAAAAGAGGAAATTTTATGTAATCAAAGTATTAGAGCTTTAAAGGAAGCCTATTCTATTTCTAAAACCATAAAAGCTTTTTTATAATTGATTCTTCTTGTGAATCTGAATACTTTTCAAATTTCAAAGGTATCAAGGTATTTTTAAACAAGTTAGAATGATTAATGATTAGCTATCTTTCTCCTTAGCTCACTTGAGCTACTCGATTAATGAGTATGTAGAAATCTAAATACTCATAGATTTCTCTTCTCAAAACAGTTGGGAGCCTCACAATCGGAAACTGGTTTATAATTTTAATCTCCTTTTGTTACAAAATTTAAAAGTTTTCCCCATTTTTTAAATTTTTACAGAGTATCAAAATTTTAAATAATTTTATATATTTGTTGAATATTTAATTCTATATCTTGCAAGAAAAATAAAGATATTCATAAAAATTGTACTTTTAAAGCTTCATACACCACATCAAACACATTTAAATTAAAAATACTTGCAATATTGGCCTTTATAAAATTTCTTCATTCATAATTATTTTACTTTTAATTATATAACAATAAGATTTTGTAACTTTATTTTTTAGATAAGACTAAATAAAAATAATAAAGGGAACAATATAATTTAACAAAAAGAAATAAATAAATTTAGCCATAAAAATAAATTTAAAAGAATTTTTGTTAATTTTAGACATTTTACTATTTATAATCTCAATTTTTTTATTTGAGGAATCCGTACCGCTTTCAATATTATATGTATGCAAGGTTTATTATCTCTCTATAAACTATAATGGTAAGAGATTCATTAAATAAAAATAATTAAAAGCTACATTTTATATAGTTGTTTTTTTACATTCTAAAGAAGCAATTTATTTCATTTTAGAATATCTATTTTTAATTTTTAAACCTGAATTAATTAAATTCTTTATATCAGGAATAAATAATTTAATATGACTTCAGTCTTATTTATATTGGAGGAACGCGAAATTTATCTCCATAACAGGATAAGCTAAAATATAACATTTCCTTCTTGTATTAGCATGACCATTATGATTTTAAAGCTTTTAACTTCTAGTCTATAGCTGAACTTAACATTTTAAAATCTTACTTTCCCCATGATACTTCTCCTTTCTCTTTTACTTAATCAGTCAATTTTATAAAATCATACTCTTTAGTTTTAATCTTTAACTTATGATATTATAAATTTATAATTATTTCCTCTTGATGTTAATTTTGTTTGAATACTTTAAAGATCTTTTAAAATTTTGCAATTATTTTACTTAAAAAACATGAGTTTTTGTAATAATTAATTTTAATTGCTAAATTTGACATATATTTATTGTTAGAGAAGTTTATGAATTCCTAAGGGCTATTTAAAATTTGGACTTGAAGTCACTAATTTAAACGTGACTTCAGTTTTCTAGCTAGGTTTTTTTCTCACAGAGTTAGTGATTGCTCACAATTGCAAGGCTGCGAAATTAGAAATTAATTTATAATTCTTACAGAAATAGCCTGAGAGAGGGGATTGATATGCTGCTCACCTTATTTATCAATAAAGTGAGTGTCTACTTTATTAGAGGGTGTCCTTTTCTCATTTACCTATATCTCCAACCTATGTACCCATAAATTTGATCGGTTCGAGGAATTATTGTTCCGTAAGTAAAGTCATTGAGTAATTACCGACTCATCTCACATTCTCTCTTCAAGATAACATTCAGACATGTCAAGGGTATTGTAATTTATAATTTAATAATAAAATTACTTGACATATTAAAATTCAACTTTCTCTTTAAGATTAAATTTATTATGACAAAATTAAGTGCCCCTAAAGTGAATATAAACCCAAAATGAGGTCATGATTTCAGTTGTAAAGTCGTAAACTACATGTGTGATATTTTCGACTACAAACTCTCAAAGCGCCAGCGCCTAGTTTCTTTGAAATTTTTGAAAAGCTCGTGCCACATATCTGAAGTTATGAAGTGGGTTAAAAAATCGGATAGATTCCCTAAGCACATTCCGATTCATTAGGCTCACATTTAAGCTGAAATATTCTATAATTGACAATAGATATTATCTCTCTGTACTGAAGCAGACGAGGAAGATCAATAAAAGACCACTGATTTTATTAATAAATCCAGTGACTAATCACCTTCTTTAGTGCTTCATAGACACCATAATCCTCTTCCCTTTTTAAGAACAGAATCTGTAATATACTGATTACCAAATTAAAATTACTTATTGTTGGATAAAGTAAGGGCATTGAGTAATGGCATAATTTCCTTCCCTAGACAAACCGACCTTTGGTACGACGATATTTTAATTTTCTAATTTAATAATTCTCTATAAGAAGATTTCTTTGCATTATTAAAGATTGACCTATCAATATTGATTCATGAAGATGATATCTCAAGGGTTTCAAGATTTTCTAATTTCGCTATTAATTATGTGAATTCTTAATTTAAAAACAGTCCACTAGTCAAAATTAAGTAGGATATATTTTTCATCGTCATAAAAATAAATTAAAGAATTAAGAGCATCTTAAACGACAAAGGTAATATCTCTCAAACAAGTGTCACGACCCATTCAAGTCTTTAAAAATTATAGAAAACATAAATTAAAATTCCTGATTCTTATTAGATATAAAGATTTTAATGATATGAAAGAAAAAATTGCATAAACATTTGTGAGATAATTAGTTGAGAAAAATTATTTGGGTCTTCTTTTTAGATCTGAGAAACTTCATAGTATGTGGTAACAATTTCAATTAATGTGAAAAAGAGTATTTCCAAGGGTGTCCCAGAAATATCCTACAAATGAGGAAATGAGTAATCTAAGACTCTCTTGAAGTCATTTAATTAAAGAATTTTTTATCCTCTCAGAGTCTTATTATCATTAAAAATAAATGTATAATAAGCGACAGGTCAATATATCTTTGGGAATTATAAAACTCTCACGGCAGAAGTGGCAGCATAATCGTCATATACTACTATTAAAACTATTGTAATTAGGGGAATCTCGGCGAATTTTATTTATTATTTTTTTATATAATAATTTTCATCGTTTAAATAATTTTAAAAGCTTTTTCATCTTCAGTATTATAAAATTCAATTTTAAAATCTTAGATCCTCAACAAGGCTTGGCATATTTTGCTATCACTTTTAAAATTTTTAAAATCATTATCTTTGAAATTTATCTTCTTTACATTGGTTAATAAAGGCATTTAATTTTACTCATCATCCTTTATATCAAAATCTATTGTGCAATCACTAAGATCAATCATAACACATTTATATAAAATCTCTTTAAACAGAGATCCATAAATGATGTGTTAGTATGTAGTTAAACATTCTAAAATTAGATTTTTGTAATTGAAGATTTTCTCCAACTATTGCAAACAGCAATTAAATGATAAATGTATTCAAGTATAGATAATATCCTGCTCTCGGAGTTAAAGTAGAAAGTCAGTAATCTTATTTGAAAATTTAAGTCCACTCTGGATATCCATAAAATTGAAAATCTTTATCTTTAAGGGTAGCCTATGGTTTCTATGAAAATAATGAAGCTAACTTGCTATTCTTTCTTCTTCTATTTTGGGTAAGTGGGTTTAATTTTCTAAAGAAACTGAGAATATTCTTAAAAAGTATTGACTACTTGGTTATTAGCTCTCATTCAATGTTACTTTGAACAGCAATTTAATTTATGAGAGAATGTGAATCTAGGAAGGAGTATATTTCTATTCTTAAAACTTTAGGAAGTTAAATTTTTGTCTTTTATGCATTTGTTAAGTTATTTTGAAATAGCCTTGGTCTTCTGCAACAAAAGATCGTTCTAACTTTATTCATTTAAATAAATAATTATAACAAATAAAATCTTGTTTGATGAGTATCCAAAAATATTATAGATTATATATTTAATCATCAAAAGTTAAAAAATGAGTAAGCCTCCCGAGAATTAATGTTTTAAGTAAGCTTATAATATAATACTTAATCAATAATCTGCTGGATTGAAGTCATGATTAACCCTATTCTTAAACTAAATGGGAGAAACTATAACGAGATAATTTATCGCAACCCATAAAAAGAATGAGCTAAAAAATTTGAAAGCTTTCTATAAATGGAGTATCTAGTGTATATGCAGATGCTAAGATTTATATGAGAATTTTTATTTCCCTCTAAAAGTAGGGAAGAGATATAGCGCTAAAAGGAAGCAATTGAAGCAGAATCGTAGTTTCTGATGGTAAGAATTTCAACACTTCGAGAGCTTGAACTAGTCTGCAAAAAAGGCAGATAGCTTATTCCTCCAGTACAGCTCCTTACATCTGGAATATCACAGAACTTCGAGTGAGGTCGATGAATGCAGACCTCGGCTTAGGGAAGAGAAGATCTGAGCAGAGGTTCATATCTTCTTCCCAGTTTATCAATAAGAGGTAGCTTTAATCTTATTTAGATCAATTGGTATGAGTAGGATGAAATAAGCGTGATCTTATTGTCGAGTCAGTCAGGGTTTTCTCCTTCAATGAGTGTATATTCTGGGTGTAATTGAAATCATCTTCGTTGCTGATTAGAGACAACAGTTCTAAATTAAAAATAACAAGGAAACTTTTAGTATGCTATAAAAATCCCTAACTTATTCTGCTTTATTTAAGAATATATGTCATTCTACGAAAGCAATAGAAAAGTTTAATAGCATCTTACAGTACTTATTCTTTTGAGATATTCATTTTGAATAAGAATGTCTGCTCATTAAGGGTATAAGCCTTGTTAAATAACGATTTCTTCCTAGCTTGAATGCATTTATTTTGTCTTAAATTTAAAGAATTTTACTTTTAATACTTTTTTTATCAAGCTATTTTTTTAATAGAAAATCAATTTAATCCTTAAAATGTGAGTCTATTAGAACTCGAAATCACATAATATATTTTAAACAAAAACTGTATCTTATAGTGCTCTATGCCTTAGCATTTGAAAATTTCTAAAAATTGTTTGTTTGGTTTATAGTTGATACAAATTATTCAAATTAACTTCGAAATTAAAATCACAGGTTGATATTTGTAAATTTCCATGTCCACAAAATATTTATAGAAAAATCTAAGCAGACGGAGAAAATATAATGATCAGTGGTGAGATATATCGATTGAAAAATGCTGCAACCTATTTATATTAAATTCACACATAAGGATACTCTCTATCAGTCAACTAGTTAATCTTCTGATAAAAGACTTATATTAAGTTTTTATAAGTTTTAGAAGAGTTGTCTATATTTTCAGAAAGATAATCGAAGAGAAAAGAGTTGAGTTGATGTCTAAAAATTCAAAAAGATTTAAAAGTGTCAGAAATTGCGCTCATTTTGAACAAAGTTCTCCAGCTAAACCTTATCCTCATATATTCTTCAATTTAAATTGTCTCATTTATATTTTCTTCTTTATATATTGAAGAGGCATCTATAAAATATGAATAATTTATGTTCAAGTCACTGAGTCTCAATCTGAGAATACAATTTTTTGTTTTTAACAGATTTTCAATCACAGAGAAGTGAAACGATGAAATCTCATTTACAATCTTAATTTAAACTTTCTCTAATTCCTGAATATAATAATTCTAATTTTCATCAAACTCAAGGTTAAAGTCCATTTTCTTGATCAGTTAAATTTTCAAGGTCCTAGCTAATCTATTTGAGAAACTTCCATACTAATTTAGGGTATTTTTTAAAGTGATCTATTTATGAAATGGGATTTAAACTTGAAAAAATGAGGCGGTATTCTTTTAATATTTGTTAATGAAGTACTAATAAACAACAGTCTTATTTAGTAAATCATTATTAGAAGCTAAGGTTTCTAAATCAAGATATTTATAATTTTTTATCCTCAATTATTTTTATTAATCTTGAAAAAAAGAAATTATTTTGGAAATTATAATTTTAAAATAAAAATTTTTTTTTTTCTAAAAAAAATATTATAATTTAAGATATTTTTAAAATTAAAAATAAAAAATAATTTATTGGATAGTTAAATACCCCGCCTAATTAAATAGTTTTAATTGGTTCTATCTATTAGATTAAATGTCGAAAACCGTTTATTTGAAAATAATTCCAGGTGTAGCATTTCGCAAAAAAGTTTTAATAGAGATTAAATTCGATTTCATAGGATTTTACTTTGTTTTCCTTTTTGTTGGAATTGACTAATTCGCTGCTCATATTTTCAAAACATCAAAATACTTATTATGTATATTGAGTGCGTGATGTCTGCTCATTCTTATATTCAAATATTTTATCATTTAATTTGAAGTTGCTCTATGTCTTCAAGCATTTTAAAAAGACAAACTTCTTCATAACCAAGTTCATATCAACAATTAAATTTTGTAAAACCTCTTGCATTTCATCATTCTTTTATGATAGTTAGCATAAATATCCCATCAGTTTCCTAAATTTAAGAACACATTAAGCGTCTATCTTCAAAGTTAATTATTCTAAGGACTTCAATTATGAGAGCTGGAGCAGTAAAGAGCCAATAATTTCACATTATTTCTTTTCAAAAAGAATAGTGAGTCTTTTTACAGATTTAAATGTACTCTTAAACTTATCTGGCTTTGTAAAAATTCAGACTGTGAATTAATTTTAATTCCTCAAAATTATAAAACACATTAGGATAGAATCATTTGGGCTTTGATCTTTATTTTCAAAATATATTCCCTTGTCAACTATTCTTCTTAATTTGTATTAACTGGGATCGTCATTTTCAATATTCTAATTGCCGATGTTTATGTAGGAAATTTAAGCTTCTATTCTTTAAAAGCAATTGCGTAGCTCTAAAACTACAAATTACTGACATTCACTTTGTATAGCACCAATTATTATAATTAACGCTCTTAAAACGCTTAATCATTAAATTTAGAGCATTTAAAGAGTCTAATAGCTTTCACATCGACTGTGATTTCTCTTTTTTGCTTGCTTAAAGGGCTGAAGATATTCAAATATTTCTACAAGTTAATCTTTATCTTAAGATTGTGGTAACTCAATGAAAACAGCCTTGTATAATCTGAGGATGAAAGCTGTTCTAGCTGTTTTAGGTTTAATCTGTTTAAATCTCTGTAGCTTAATTTCAAAGATATCATTCATATTTATTTTTTTAAATATGAGTTTTTCTTGCCTTATAAAAGTAGAGTTTTCTATATTTTGCTTTCTGTCTTGCTGAGTGAGGCTATTTTATAAGCAAGGTCTTATATTGGGAGGTAGCAATAAGTAACAATTCTCAGTATCTTAGGCATGGAATGTTTAAAGCTGTAGCATTTTAATTTTAAACTAATTCGTCGTCAGATGAAGAGTCCAAATTATAATTTTAAGCTCTATATCTTCTATAGATATGTGGAGTTAGTCCATAGCGTTCTGAATTTTATTCATCTTTAATATGAATTTAAATTTATAATTTTAATGTTTTTTAAATAGTTATAACATAATATTGAATATTTAAAATAAAATTTGTATACATTATAAGCTCTACTTATAATAATTTAATTCTGGAGCAATTAATATTTTTAATATACTTTCTTGGCTAGTTTAATTTGTAGGATAATTAATCTTAAAAGAATATTTTTTAGTTCTTTCAAGATATTTATGCAATAGTTGTATTTGCTAATTCATTAAGGATTAAGAATTAAACTATCAAATTTTGAATTAATTAATTACATATAATTAATTAAAAATATTAATAACCTAAATTTATTCAAATAATTTGATCAAGAGAAAATATATTTAAAGATAATTAAAAATGTCCTAAATAATATTATATTAAAGAAATATAAAATTTGATGAAATCATTTATCCTATAATTATAAATTAAATTAGTGAGTTTTAATTTTAAGGATAATATAATTTTTATTTATTCAATTTAAAATATATAATGATTACTGTTATAATTTTAATACACTCAATAAATTAAAATGTAATAATCATATGCAGTTATATTATTATATATATATGCTCTATCTTTATTCAAAAAATAAAATAAATATTTTAATTGAAATGAGATAAAACTGTTTTTCAGCATATTTATTTATAGAATTTTGATTTAAGATTTTCATGGAGTTATATCACATAAGATATCTACCTTTAATTAAAATTACTTAATTAGAATAAAAAATAACATTCAGAAAAAAGTTTAAAAAAATAAATTAATAATCATTTAGTTAATTCAAATTGAACTCTTTATAAAATAATAATAATTAAGATCTAATCTTGAATTGCATCTAATTAAAAAAATATGGATTTAAACTATATTCAAAATTAAAGACAATCTATTTTAAGTCTAAAAATTAATTCATTTAACTGAAATTTCATAAAATTTGATTTCTAGTTCCACTGAGGAGTGAGAAAACATATTCTGAAACTTAATTGTATGAAAAATTTCTCCTTGCCTATTTTAATTTGAGTAACTTATTTTGAGATAACTTGCCATCTCAGGATCTTTGATTTAAAAATGATACTCCTTAAAAATGTTTACTTTCTTCTCAGGTAAAATCATCCTTCTCTACTTAGCATTATTTTAAATTTTTCTGCTTCAATTTTCAGTTTACTGTTAGGCGACAGCTCCACTTTCATTTTCCTAATTGCAGTTCCTGAGAGTCTGGTAAATAAATCCAAAATAGTACTCATTTTAAAGTTCTTATCACATATTTCTAAGCAAAGATCAAAATAGGGAACATCATTATCGTGAAGGACTAATCCATCTATATTTATTTGAATCACTTCCGTTATCTCCTTTATTAAATTTTTCTTTAGAGTCTGAAGCATTTTAACTTTCAAATATTTCAAAGAAGGTTACGAGAACACTCCTTTAAATATTGGGTATAGATCATCTTAATTCAAGTTTTGGAAAGTCAGAAATATTGTATCCAGAGAAAGAAAGTAGAAATTAGAGAGCAGAAAATAGTCTATGAAGTTTGAACTGGTAGTTAGAGAGAGGGTCTTCAAATTTTCAAACATTTATTGAGTGCCTTCACTGCATAAGACTCTCTCATACTGGAGAATTTTAGATTCATGATCTTCAAAGGATTCTAGAGCGGAAGTTCTTAAATGAGTAAGTTCTGTTTCTTTATGCGTAATAAAACTTGTGCTTATTTTAATTGCTTTCGTAAACTAGGAAAGCTACATGAGCTAGTTAATTGAAATGTCTGATTACAAGATCCTTAAATTTTGTATTAAGAGATTTTGAGAGTTAATTATTTGCTCTAGAGTGTTTTCTTTATTGCAAGAGACTAGTACATCTAGTTTTATTACTCTTTCTGAGTCTTTCAAGAATGCTAAAAGCGTTTGATAGAACTAATTAATGTCCTTATTTTAGGTTAAAATATTTGTAGTTCACAATGATTGAACACTTTAAAAGTGTAGCTATTAAATATATCTTCTCTAAACACTTGATAATTTTTTTAGGCTAAATTCTTCATTCGTTCTATGTTTGTTTTAGTGATTGGTTTAAGTTTCAAGACTGCTTCTTCTCTGATTAATTCAGAATGCAAAACGTGATTTTTATCCTTCTTTGATAGTAGTTAGATTTAGTTTACTATCATTCCTTAGATCTAAGAATTTGTAAACTTGAAGTCTGTTTAAGATTGATATCATTGCAAATAATAAATTAATTATTTCATAAAACATTTTTTAATTTAAAGTAATAAATGTTGGTTTTGAATATTCAATTCATCTATAAATTATTCAATATTTCGTTTTATAATTATCATAAAATTTAATATAATTTATTTATTCTATAAATTTATGTTATACTTGATATTATCTTTTCTGAATTTTTCTTCTCACAAAATCTTATGATTAGTTTGAATTATTTAAAGTAGCATTATGAATTAAATCTATTTATGCTTTATATTTAATTAATTTAATTGTAATTTGATTAAGAAATAAATACGAGTGGCTCAGATGGGTGACAGCTATCTTATATCTTAATTATTTGCTTTACATTTTTCAGAATTATTTAATAGATGGATTCTTAATTCCCATTATTTTTATGACTTAAAACTTAATAGCTTTATTCTATAAATTATCAGTCAAAGAATACACTTCCATATTAGTTTTATTATAATTTAACTTACTTCAATTTCAAGACCTGTCAATATTTTCAAACAATAGATGCTTAATTTCTGAATACTGAAAAGTTTCACAAGAGAGGCAATCGTCCAATAAATTAGGAGGAATTTTACTTTGATCAAAGAATTAAATTATTAAAACTATCAGAAGCAGTGTATTTAATACTAACGTAACCTCCAAAAAATCTTACTCATATGTTTCTGTATGGAGGTGGGATTCAAACTCTGGGCTAACTGCAATTTTTAATTCAGATTATTCTAAAATATTGGCAGATATTTTAATAGTCCAGAAGTTAAGATTAGGAATAATGGATCGGAAAGGACTTGAGTTAAAGGCAGCGATGCGAGGCAGTTAAAAGTTTTTGAACTCTATATTATAAAGTAGTTAATTTTTATTAATGAAAATTTAAATAAATGATCAGTCTGGTTTATTTCTTTGTTTAAACGTATAGTATTCTTGTTTTGAAGAACTTTATAAATAATTTCATATTTATATTTAATATATTCATTTACTTATATTAGAAAAAAATATTTTTAATTAAAATAATATCATCATTTATTGAGGTTTAAATAAGTTAATGAAATTAAGATGCTATATATTCAAGTGAATTTAGGCTCTATGAGTAACTTATTTCTTAAATGCTCAAAATGTTCCAACACCATAGCAAGATACTCCATAATCTTAGGACCCATTGTATTTTCATCTAATCTGCTGAATACTATATTTATTTGCCTATTCAATGGATTCAATCTCAGATCTTATACAGTAAAATCATATTTATTTTTGTACCTTTAGCTCCCATCAACAAATTTAATCTCACAGGACTTTACTGAGTACTCTTTTTAAGGCTTAGCTAAAAATGAATTTGTTTTAAATTCGTATTGCTTATATTGGTAGACTTTGAAAAGCGAGCTCATCAGCAGTAACTTGCTATTCTTACCGATTCTGATTATTAGTGAGTTTAAAGCCTTTCCTTAGAAAAGAGAAATCTTATCAAGTAGGTAATTCATACATATAATCTAATCTCTCCCTGCAATTTATATTTCAACTCTCTCTAGAGATAATTCTAATTAATGTCTTTCTGTTAATACCTAGTATAAATAATTATAAACTTCAGAGAACCTACTAAGGCCCGAGAAATTTAATTTCAAAATTAATTATTCAAGGTTTGACATTTAGCTGAGACAACTTAGCAAAGAGTGATAGAGGTCACTTTATTATTCTTTTAGAAAGACAATCTTTAAGGTTTTTAGTCCCCTTATTTCAGGGTGAAATTCTTGGTTCAATGTAAAAAACTTAGAGGATGTGTAGAGTTTCAATTCTTCTAATTTTGATAAGATTTTATTAAAAAATTCAGGATATTTCTAGAAATCATCATCCAAGTGAGAAGTTTTATTATCCTTGAGGCATCTCAGTCGATATTAGTTTATTTCATCCTTGGGAGAAAAGTTACGAGACTATTAAATATCGCATTCGATTATTTTGATAGTCTTAAACGCCTTTGCAATGCAATTAAACTCAAATAAATTGATCCTTAATTTTAGGATGACAACTTTATTGAATTATACTTTTTAGAAGTTTAGAAGTTCCAAAAACAAATCCTTAGACCACTGATGCACACTTATATCTACTATGACATTTCTTTCTATCTAATTCAAAATGATATTAAGATGATTATATATCTCTTCAATTTGTATGTAATCTTATTTTGAAGGTAAAAATATATTTACTCTATTGTACATTCTAAGAATCAGCGGATCTTATCAAACTTTTTATAATTTTTTGAGTGACTCCATATGATGGTAAAATTAATCATCAGCTATATTAATATCAGGAAGCTTGAGCTCTCCATCAAGTAAAATGCTTGATTTTTCTATAATTTATCTTTCTTCTAGACTTAAGGAACCTATTTTTGTGGTAAGCATCTTTAACTACAAATAACTATAAACTAGAATTCTAAGGAATTTGGGCAACTAAATTTTGCACTAATATTATTCGAAAGGAGCCATTTATTCATCTTATGGATTTAACATTCTCATTTCATAGGAATATTTTAGCACCATATTTAAATTTTCATAATCATCGTCATCCGAATAATAATAGTCTTACATATGTTTTTTAATTCCTATTTTATGTATTTTATTATTTGTAAATTAAATAGGACGCATTCTTAATATATCTTTTTAATTGAATATTCAAATTGTAATAAAAGAAATTTTAAGGTCAGAATATATTTATTTAATGGTCGGTGATAAATATTTTATGATTAAGAATAGCCGTCTGTTTATATTGTTGCATTTTTCACAAAAAAATTATAAATATATTTTTGTGAAACATATGTTTATTTATTCTGTAATAGCATGAATATAAAATCATCTGCAAGGTAAAAGGAGAATCAAAAAATTTAATCATATTCATGATGGATAAGTTTTCATTATAACTTTATATCACCATTAATTTTTTAACATGTTACCAAACTCAAAATAGAAGTTAATATTGTAAATATAAATTATGAAATATGAATGAGATAAGCTAAATAAATCTAATTAAAAAATATATGTTTGATTCTTATTATTTAAATGCAGATGTCTTTTAAGAAATTTTATTAAGTTTAGAAGCTAATTTATAGCAAAAATTAAATGGATTTTAGAAATTTATAAATTTATAATTCAAGAAAATTAAAATTATTAAATATTTTAAAGAATTCTTTACTAAAATTATTAATTATGTTTTATCTTCAACATGCGAAATTAAGACTTAATGGATAAAATTAGAATCTTATTCGCGGGAGTTAAGTCTCATTATGAAAGCAGGATGAATCAATGAAGATTCCTGTAGATTTCAATAACCTAATACTTTTATACTATTGACTCAATTCCTCATCTACAATTGAGATACTGAACTCATTTAAATTACTTTCTTCCCAAAAATAAGATGCTTCCTCTGCTATTTGCCCATTTTATTTTAATAAAAAATACTAACTACTCAGTATTAAACAGTCTAATTTAAAATTAAAAACTATCTCCAGTTGAGAATTTATAGCCTTCATCTCATCTAGCAGATCTAAAATATTTTCTAAGACTTCATTTAGATATACTATTTGACAATTATCTTGAATATCAAAATTTAACATAGAGTAACTCTTTTAAGAGCTCATCCTTTAGTTTATTATGTATATGCACCCATTTATTATCTTCAAAAAATCTTCGCCCTTGTTCGATGTCGATTTGATCACAAAGGTATGTAAAAATTTCATTTCTGCTAACAAAATTGTATATTCGGAGCAAAGCAAAATAAAACTATTTAATTTTATTTACTTGATATTTTACATTTGTTAAAGAACTTTGAAATGTCAAATTCTCTCTCAAGATCATTCGAAATCTAAGTTTAATGTTCCGATCATTTTGTAAAAATTAATAGGAGAATACAAATACCTCAAATTATAAAACAGGCAATCTTTAAGTATAAGTCTAACTGAGCCTAAATTTTTAAGTTCCTAAAAATCTTCATCAACTTTATTTAGAATTATTTTGCACTTATTGAGTTTCAAAATTAATGACTTTTTTAGTAATTCGTAAAAGATTTTCCCGTCAAAATTTTCTACTTCTTAAATCGTTACTTTTGAAAAATAAAGATTATTAAAGCTGACTATATTTTGCATGAATTGAGATTCATACGTCTAGCTGTTAAGATTTAATACTGTATTTATTTAATCATTTCCTCTAATTTTCAAAGTATATTCTAAAAGTTTAAAGGAGGTGAAGTCTTTTGTAAATGGTAATTTGATGAAATTAAAGTGTTGGAGTTTTAAAGGTAACCTTTTTTTCTTTTAAAACCATTAAAGCTTTTTTAGGATTAATTTTTCTTATTTATCTGTCATCTATTCTGAGAAATTTAATGCGATCAAAGAGTTTGTAAAATAGTAAGACTCTATAGAGACTAGCTATCTTTCTCATTAGCTTATTAAAGCAACCTTAATAATGAGCTCTTGATAATTTAAATACTCATAGATTTCCCTTCTTAAAACAGTTGGGAGCCTCACTATAGGAAACTAGGCAATTTTTATTCTCCTTTGTTGTTTTATCCCAACACAACTGCTCCCTACACCCATATTTATAATAATAAAATATTACTAACCAATTCTCAAGCTTTTTAATTTATAGCTTGAATATTTAATCTATATTTGATTATATACGCTTACTAGTTTTAAGATTTCTTTAAATTTGTCAATATGATTTAATTAAAAGAATAAAACTCCTAAATACTCTTGAATAACTTTAATTTATTTGAATAATTGAAGAACTTTATATTTTTTATCTTAAGTTTTACTGATTTTCTTTTCATTCTTCTATTTTTGTGTAAATGCAATCATTTATTTAAAAACATAATACCTTTCTTTTAGAATATATCTTCTCAAGAGAAAAATTATCGAAAGTTAAATATCGCTTTCTTTGTATAATTGAATAAAAATTAAAGGTAAGTTGATAATACAATAATAATTTCGTTTAGAGATAGTATATTTAATAAACAACTTCTCAATAGTTTAAGTCTATTATCAATGGGGATACTAACGTTCTCAAGCAGATTCTATAGAAAAAGGGGAAGTAATGATCGCTTAATCATTTTTAGAGAATTAGAAAATGGTGCAGCTCAAAGGAAGGAGCTGAAATAATTAAATGCATAAATTTAATAATTTTTATTAGCTCTATACCTCTTATACTTGTAACTAAAATAAAATATAAATGAAGATAAATTAGATTTAACTTTAATATCTCAAGTAGATAAATTTTACATTTTTGAACAGCTTTTTAATTAGTTCAAAGTTATTAAAATGAATTTAGTATTTCCAAATATTAATTTATGAAAGATTATAACAAGTCTTAAAAAAATTTTGATTTCATTCAAACTCAGCTGCTGATTTCAAACTTTCATTAGTCAATTAACATTAATTCTATATAAACTAATTTCAATATATAATGGTCTGATGCAATTTTTATTTTTTTATATGATAGGAAACAACTCGAGAGTTAGCATATAATCTTTAGTCTGTAAATTTGAATGCTATAATTTTCATAGTTTAAGAATTTAATTAAATCAGTAAATGTTAAAATAACATAGAAGGGAATTTAAACTTGGGGACAGTTGAAATAGCTTAATCGCCTCCCTTTCTATAGCGAGTTAGAAGCCAAAAAACATTAAAAACCCTCTTAATATGATAAGAAAGTGAAAATAAGTTGAGAATAATTTTATTCTTTATTAAAACTTATAATCATGCGAGTCAAACGCGAAATTACTCAAAAATAACTACATGATCCATCCTATCTCAATTTCATTTTGACTTTAAGGTATGGATGTAGTCACCCTTATCAGTAGTAATAGCCAGCTCTCAACATCAACTCCATCGCAAAAATGTTGAGAGTGCCAGCGCGCACTATACTCTCGCATTTGAAAGTTGCTTTGCAGATGAGAAAGTTAGGAGTTGCAGCTGTTCCTCATCGCACTTCTAAGTTTCAAGATGTGCACATCAATTATTTGATTGATCCTCAAACTCTTCGCCACTAAGCGCACTTCAGTTTGGAGTAGCGCGCGAAGATCTTCCCTAGATAGTTTCCTTATCTCAAGATCTCTCCGTAGACTGTAGCAAACATCTATCGTTGAAATGGCATAACGTACAAAACTGTGAATCGAGTGAAGCGCGTTATAGACTTCACTAAGCCATTTTATTATAATAATCTGAAATATATTTACGACTAGCTGCTCAGGTGTGAGAAGGATAGCGTGAAGTTTGTATGTGCTGACGAAGCTGTGTTCACACACAACACCTTCATGAAGAAGAGTTTGGTACAAGAAGCACGATAACATAAGAAGTTTTACGAGTAAAAGTAATATAACTACAAGTGCGTTACTTGCAGGAATCAGCGAAGACTCAGGCTTAGAAGCTTATGTCCTTCATCCTCGCTCTATAAAGCGAGAGTAGTATGTTTTGTTCCTTAAGAAGCTCAGAGAGAAGATCGCAGACGGTGAGATCGTTCTACTCGTTGACAACCTCAGCGTACACAAGACAAAGGAAGCGAAGAAGGCATACGCTGAGTTGAACATCACTCCTGTTTTTAATGTTCCATACTCGCCAGAGTTCAACGGCATTGAGTTTTACTGCTGGAACTTAGTTAAGGGACACTATAAGAAGCTGCTGCTCTATCACTTGATGCATTGATTAAGCTATCGGATACAGAGGATTTAATAGTGAGTAGTTGTAAGAGAGTGGAAGAAGAGAAGACAAAGTTATGTGCGAGATAAGGTAGAGTGAATATTTAGGAAAAGTATTTAAGCTTAACTTAATGCTGACTTAAGTCACTTTTGCTTATCTGGGAAGAAGGGATTCTTAAGAGGTTCCTTTCTCTCTTCTGTTGGGCCAGATGGACCTAGCTTCCTCATCTTCGAACCTGCTCCCGCATCTATGTGCATCTCGTCGTCCCTAAGTTTGTATAGTGATAGACGCTTGCTCAACTCGATGCTTGTATTTTGCTTCCGTGCTCTGAATACCTTTGCTCTCTCCTTCATTAAGTAGATGCCAGTGCCAGGTTTCTCTACACAGTTAAACTCTAAAACTTACTAGAGAAGTAGGGATACTTCTGAAGCTGCTCAAACCATTCGTCGCTGATAACTATTCCTTGCTTCTTTGGGTCGTTCTCCTCTACTTAGAATCTCTTCCTGTGTGCATCTTCAATGATCTCTTTGAGGTACTCTGCACGTACAGTAGCAAGGACGCCAAAGAAGAACCTTCGTTCTGGCAACTTGTTTGAGAGTTGTTCCTTGTTAGGAAGGAATAGAGCAACCTCCGGATCTCCATCGCATCGTCATACATATTTAGTGACTGAGATCTCAGGATAGTTTGGGATCTCTATCATGTTGACATCGATTGTTTTGAGAGCTTTTCTTCTCATCAGCAAGAATTGCTTTGAGGAACGAGATCTTTGTTCCATACATTGTCGGAAGGATCAAACCAAACTAAGATTATTGTTACTCATAGCATGAGAGCTTCTTACCTTGCTAAGTGAGGTACCTGTAGAGGTCTTCTTGCTTCGGAACCTGTTTGCTCAACTCTTGCGCTTCCACTCTTAATCGCTTAACATTCAAGTTTTGCACCATCTTGCTCGAGTACTCGTTGTTCTATTTGAAAATCAAATTTATTATTATTGATCTAGATCCGAACGAAGCTAAAGTCTTACTTTTTAATAGTGAGATCTTATAAGAGTGTGCTCAAAATATCTCGACCTTGCTGTTGCGAAGTGAAGAGACACAACCAATAAAGAAGAGTATGCTTATAAGATCTTCTCTTACTAATGCCTTGTAAAGTTTTGAGTTCCTGAAAGTACTGACAGTGTTGAGAGAGGCTAGGGACAAAAGCTTGAAGCTCATCTTGCTGCTGTTCTTATCGATCATGATTACATCGCCATTCGCCTTCCTAAATGGGAGATCACACTATGAGATTTCTCAGCACGAGGCGCAACAAGTACGAGCTTACTGCTATTCTCACTGACCTCGTTAGAGGAGTGATGGAGTTGCATGAGTTGGGATTCAGATATCTCAAGCCAGAGAACATCATGATAAACTTTGAACCAGTCAGAGCAACTGTCATAGACTTCAACAGAGTTGTAAGAAGAGAAAACATTGATGAAGCATCGGTGCAAGGAACTGCAGGCTACTCTCCATAGAGACAGACTTGGCTCAACGGTTCAGTGCAGTGGGACATTTGGTCTATAGTTGCAATCATACTTGAATGCGATATGAAACTAGAGGAATACTACTAGTGTGAAGTGAAGATGATGCATATAATTCACAACAAGACATTGTAAGATAGACAAGGTATCAGAACTTTGACAAGTTAAGAATAATCAAGCAGCTTATGAAACCAACACTTCAGTTATCTGAGATAGAAGAAACACTTAAAGGTATAAAATTCAGAGAAACATGAGACAGACGTCAAGGTCACTTCCTAGAAGACTTTAGATTGCCTGTTTAGGGTTAAAATTTAGCATGATTATAAGTATTAATAAAGAAATTAATTATACACAACTTATTTTGACTTTATTATCATCTCATGGCATAATGAGGTTTTGAATGCCAGTGGTCTTGCCTGAAATACAATATCCGCAAGAGACTCCAAGTTATAACTAAAAAACATATCCTTATAGATCATCCCTTAGATATTTTAATAACGATCATTTCTCCTATGGGCCCTATCTTCTGAATAGAGGTGATCATTAATATATGGTCAGGAGATTCAACTTAGGAGTAGCATTTTTCTCTCAAGGCTTCAGGGTTCACCATAACACATGCACTTTTCAATTAAATACTCTACACTATTATAAAATGGATACTAGATTAGATCGATTCTACCCTACCCTTTGACAAGCCGACTTTGGTGCCTCGACACGGTCATAAATTTAAACTTTTTAATTTAATAATTTCCGAGTATTAATAAATTTAAATAATTGCAATTAGATATTTTAAATTATTAAGTAATTATAAATAATATTTTAATAAATAGGATTATTCAATCTTGAGTAATTTCTATTATATCTAAGTATTTATTTTCAGTAAACTTACAAATTTGCGCATATGAGTTTTATAGTTTAAGGCTTTTGCTTGTCACCATCAATTCTGTAGAATGTTAAATTGATCTCTGGTTATTCAAGATTTGATATTTGATTATTTACCTCCAAGGTGTAACATTTCGCAAAAGAAGTTTTAATAATGATTGAATTCGATCTCATAAAATTTTAATTTATTTTCCTTTTCGTCATAATTCACCAATTAGCAACTCATATTTTCATATACATCGAAAAATTCATTATGAATATTGAGTGCGTGATGTCTGCTCATTTTTATATTCAATTGGCTTATCATTTAATTTTGAAGTTGCTCTATGTCTTCCAGCATTTTAAAAAGGCAATATCTCTTCATATCCAAGTTCTATATCAACAATTAAATTTTGTAAAACCTCTTGCGTTTCATCATTCTTTTAGGATAGTTAGCATAAATAGCTAATCAATTTCCTAAAAGTAATGACACATTATATGTCTATCTTCAAAATTAATTATTCCAAGAACTTCATTGATGAGATCTAGAAAAGCAAAGAGTTTATAATATCATAGTCTTATTTCTTTTCAAATAGAATAATAAGTCTTTTCAGAGTTTAAAAGCAACTCTTAAATTGATTAGATTTAGTAAAAATCTCAGACTGTGAACTAATTTCTAATTCCTTTAAATTAGAGAAAACATATAGGATAGAATCATTTGGCTTTTGATCTTTATTTACAAAATATATCCCTTTGTCTACTATTCTTCTTAATTTGTATTAACTGGGATCGTCACTCTTAATGTTCTAATTACTAATGTATATGCAGGACATGTAAGCTTCTATTTCTTAAAAGACTTTAGCAAATTTCTAAAACTATAAATTACTGACAGCCACTCTACTCAGCACCAATCTATTATAATGAACGTTCTAATAACGCTAGATCATTTAACTGAGAACATTTAAAGAGGTCAAATAAACGGTCACATCGACTGTGATTTCTCTATTTTAATTACTCAATAATGTATCGAGATATTCAAATATTCGAGCAAGTTAATGTTTATTTTTTTCAGAGTGAGGTAGCTCAATTAAAATAGTCTTGTATAATCTGAGGATGAAAGCTGTCCGATTGGCTTTCCGTCTAGGTCGAAGTGATTTAAATCTCTATAGCTTCTTTTCAAATTTATCGCCGTTTGTAATTATTTGTTTAAACATAAGTTTTTCTTGCTTTAGAATACTTGAACTTTCTATATTTTGTCTTTCTGTCTTGCTGAGTGAGGCTATTTTATAAGCGAGCACTTTTAGAGGGAGATAGCAATAAATTACTATTCTCAGTAACTTCGGCATGGAATTTTTTATAGCTTAGGCATTTTGATTCCGATACTATTAAACTAACTCTTAGTTGGATGAACTGTCCAAATTTAAACCCACTTATCTTCGATTTGATATGTGGAGTTAATCCATGGCGCTCTAAATTTAATACATCTTTGGCTTTTTTATACGTTTAAAATTAATTTTTATTTATAATATTTATATTTTTGAATTAGTTATAATATGAATATTTAAAAATGTACAAATAATTATTTAACTTTTATTATATTATTTAAAAAAAATTAAATATTTTATAGACTTTATCGCAAATTTAGATTTTCGATACTTAATCTTAATCACAAATAACTTTTTATTTGATTAATTCTTAGATAGTTCTAGGATTTAATCTATTTATTTAGTTTAAATAATATTAAATAGTCATGAATTATTTTTAAACAATATCATTCTGAATAGATGTGCTTAAATTAAAAATCCTAAATTAGAATTAAAATTAATAAATTTCAAAATTTAATCATTATTAAAAAATAAATTCTAAGATCTATTTTAAAAAAATTTGCAAATCTTAGTAATTATAAATTAAGGATAAAGTGCAATCCACACTCAAACTTCTATATTTATATTTTTTTTAGCATATTTGTTTTAGGAATGTGATTTAAAATTTGCAAGAAAAGATAATTTAAATCCATAAATATTATTCATTTAATATCTTGTTGATGAATTTACTAACTTAACTTTATCTCAATAAATAAGCAATCATAAAGGTCATTATTTCTAACAATTAGCATTCAGAAAAAAAGCTTCTCTAAATTAAAAATTCTAAAATCAGAATAATCAATTAATTAATTAATTCAAAATTTAATCATAAAATAATAAATAAGACATAATTATTAAATTTGCAAATCTTATTCTAATGAAATTAAGGAATTAAAATGCATGTAATCTAGAGATTTATTTTTAAGATATTAATTCACCTGACTGAAATAAATTATGATTTTGGTGGCTCAGATATAACTGCCATTTCTTAGTTTTATTTATTTCTTTAGCATTTTTCAGAATTATTTAATAAAATGGATACTTAATTACCTTTTATTTTTATATGTTAGAGCAAAGCTGTATTCTATAAATTTCCAGATTGAACTAAACTTCCACTTTAATACGAGATATTGTTATAATCTTAAATTAACTTAATGAAATTTCATTAACTATAAATAGTTTATAGCATATATTTGCTTTTTGCCTGCTCGATCGTTTTATTAAAGTGGAATCGTTTTTTGCTGTAATTATCGTCCAAATAAATTAGGAGAAATTGGACTTTGCGCAAAGAATTAGATAAGTTATTAAATCATTAAAAGTATTAGGTAGTGCATGTAATTCTTAAATAACCTTATATAAACCTTTATAATATTTGTGTCAGATTAGAGGGATTGAAACTTGGGCTAACTTCAGGACTATGTATAACCTGATTCTAAAATAATTGCAGATATATAGCTAGAGTTCAGAAGTTAAGATATGGCAATGATGTATCGCAAAGGGCTTAAATTAAAGACAGAATGAGCAGAAGATAAAATTATTAGTTCTTTATACTCTAATTTTAACGAAAAATAAACTAAAACTCTCCATTTATAATTTTTTCTGTAACTATTATTTTGATAAGTAATAAAAATAAAGTTCTCATATTTTTCTGATCTTAATAATATTTGAATTGAAATAATTTTAGTTATTATAATAATTATTTAAGGAGCTATTTATTATTTATTAAATTTTAAATAAAATATATATAACTTCTATCCTTTGAATTTATAGATATTTATTTCTTCGTGATATTAAGAAAATGATTTAAATAGGAATTCACATTTATTTTGAATCTTTCTTTCACTTAGAATAAAAAATTATATTTAAATGATAATGAAGTCAATATAAGTTAAAGTGAAAATAAATTTACTAAAAATTATGAGAAAATATATTTTTGTCATTTTTTCTTCAAAAAACTTTAATATCTTAACAAGATACCTCTATAATCTTAGGACCCATTGTATTTTCATCTACTCTGCTGAATACTATATTTATTTGTCTATTCATTGGATTCATTCTCTGATCTTATACTGCAAATCGGTATTTATTTTTGTATCTTCTGCTCCCATCAACAAATTTAATCTCACATGCCTTTACGGAGTACTCTTTTTGAGACTTAGCAAAAAATTGTTGTTTAAAATTCGTATTGTTCATTTTGGTAGACTTTGAAAAGTGAACTCATTATCAGTAACTTGCTCTACTTGCCAATTCTGATTATTAGTGAGTTTAAAGCTTTTCCTTAAAGAAGAGAAATCTTATCAAGTAAGTAATGCAGACATATTTCCTAATCTCTCCTTGGAATTTATATTTCAACTTTCTCTAGAACTAAATCATTTTATTGTCTTTCTGATAATACCTCACATAAAAAATCATAAACGTCAGAGAACCTACTAATGCTCTAGACATTCAACTTCAAAATTAATTATTCAAGGCTTGGCATTTAATTGAGTCAACTTAGTAAAGTTGAGCAGAAGTCATTTTATTGTTCTCTAATAAAGACAATCCTTAAGGTTTTAAGACATTTTAATTCAATATTGAATTCATAGGGCTATGTAAAAATCTTGGATGAGGTATATAGTTTCAAATCTTCTATTTTTGAAAAGATCTTTTTAAATAATTCTGGGAATTTCAACAAGTTATCGTCCAAATGAGAAGTATTATTATCCTTAAGGCATCTCAGTCGATATTAGTTTAATGCATCTTTGGGAAAATAATTAGGAGACTATTAAATATCACATTCGATTATTTCTATAGTCTTAAACGCCTTTGCTATGCAATTAAACTCAAATAAATTGATCTTTAATTTTACGAAGATAGCTTCATTGAATTTTACTTTTCTGAAGTTTAGAAGTTCCAAAAGCAAATCTTTAGAACACTGATGTACGCATATATCTACAGTAACCTTTCTCTGTATCTTGTTCAATATGGCAGCAAGATGATTATAAATATCTTCTTTGAGTATGTAATCTTATTTGGAAGGTAAAAATATATTCACTTTATTGTACATTCTAAGGATCAGCGCATCTTAGTAAGCTTTTTTGAATTTTTTAAATGACTTCATATGATAGGTAAAATTAATCATCAGCTATATTAATGTCAGGTAATTTGAGTTCTCCATCAAGTAAGATGCTTGATTTTTCAATCATTTATCTTTCTTTCAGACTCAAGGAGCCTATTTTTATGGCAAGTATCTTTAACTGCAAATAGCTATAAGCTATAATTCTCAGGAATTTAGGCAATTTTTATTTGCACTAATATTATTTGAAAGGAGCCACATTATTCATCTTATGGATATAGCTTGCTCATATTATAAGAATATTTTAGTACCTATTTAAATTTTCATAATCGTCGTCATCTGAATAATAGTATGCGCACATTTCTTTTGTAATTTCTATTTTAAGTATTTTATTTAATGTGAATTAATTAAAAGTATTCTTCATTTAACATTAAAATGAATATTCAAAATGTAATAGCAGAATCCTTAAAGATTCAGAATAAAATTATTTAATGGCAGTAGATTAATTTTTTATAATTAAGAGTTAGCAACTAGTCAGTATTGTTGCATTTATCAAAAATAATTATTCATGATTGACTGCGAAATATAAGTTAATTTATTCTGTAATGAAGTGAATATAGAAACTTTTGCAAATAATCTATTATTCAAGAGTCAATTTATATAATCTTATTTACGTTCTCAAACATTTATACTGTTTGAAACTTACTCTTTCGGTTTTTATTTTTAAAAATCAAAAAATGATTGTAATACTAAAAATGGTAATCACAATTTTTAATAAGATAATAATAGAATTTATTTTGTCATTATATCATATAATGCAATAATAATCATTTATAATTTTATTAAAATTATAAATATAAGAATTTGAGATTTGATTTTTTTCAATGAATGTCTATTTTAAAGCAAGTGACATCTATTTTAGTAGGGCCATAATCATTTTCATTATTCTTAATAAACAATATATTGAAATATGGGTTGTTCTGATTCAATCTTTAATCATTTAGTGTGAGAGTGTAATATTGTGCATAATGAGCATCGAGGAGCTAAATTTCGTAAGCCAATGTTTTGAAGGTTTTACTATTCGGATGCTATTTGAAGTATTTAGTTTAGTAAACTTTAAAGCCTGAGTCAAGCAATTTTAATTTGAAAAAGTCCCCTACAAATATCTTCAACTCATCAACCACGGTACCTTAAAATGTTGTTACTTGGTCTAAGATTTATAACATATTCACATTAGAATTATAGATATCTATGATGAATTCTTATATTTTATAAATGCGCTTATCTTATACTTCTCTCAGCTTTAATTAATTGCACACATATTTAAATAATATATCAAATCTCTTTTAAGAATTATGATCAAGTTTTATATGAAGTATTTCCAGTTTCTCCATTTACTATAACTTTATTAGTAATGTTTGAGACAAATCAACAATATTTTTCGTGAAAATAAACTTCAATTTTTTTAAGGGAAAAGTAAGAGAGTTTAAATAAATCGTTCTTTTAGAACATACTAGACTATGAGGATAGTCTTAACTCATTTAAGTCCTAAAATTAATTAGCAATAATATTAATGACAGTCTCATCTAGATTTACTAAATTAGACTTTCTATCTATTAAGGATCTTAATCTGCAATTACTCATATTAGTTTCTATTTCCCTTAAATTTGAATTGTAAAATTAGCAACTGCTGACATCTAAAGTATGAAATGTTCTTATGCAGCTTATAAAATTATTCAAATATGAATTTAATTATATTGCCTCTAATCTTTGAAATTATACATTTTTAAACATAAAAACTATCAAAATTAAAATGCCTAAAGAAGCTTAATAAACTACTATATCTGCATTTACTTGTCTGCTAGTTTTGCTTAATAGTGCTTGAAAGTAGTTGAACATACCATTTGAGATATCTCCTTTTATTTCTTTAGGTAATTCAATTTTAACATTATTATAGCTTCTAAGAAGTAGTGAATTTTGAATAAAATTTTCTTACAGTTAGAACTTCTCTAATTTCATTGGGAAATTTTGAGAATTAGTTTGAATATCCCCTAATTTCAGTTCTTACTCTTGTATTATTCTGGATGATTCAATAATTATTCTTTCTTTTTAACTCAACAGCCCTATATTATTAACTAGGATTACCAACTAAAGATATTTGTAAATTGTAATTCATAGGAACTCTGAAAGCAAAGGTCGATTCTAGTGCTTTTCTTGTTATCTAAATCTAATCCATGAATCATAGTTTGAATATCATCCTCAGTTTTTATAATTTGATGCTCGCTGAAATTCTATGACATATTTTTAATAGAAAATATAATAATACTTTTTTTAATATATATGAACTTTTTCAACTTTTGTTCTAATAAAATTATAATTTATTTATTCGAGCAATTAAATATAATTATTAAAACTTTCTAAGTTTAAAATGAATTGATTTAATGACAAAAATTTTATCCAAAAATTAAATTCTTGGCATTTTGGATAAGTTCATTTTAAATTTAAACATATTATTAAGACATTTTAAAACACTCAAAAAAAAATTATTAGGTACAAAATCATAGAATTGAAAAAAATAATTTATTTATTTTAAGTTCTATATCATTTGTAAAAATAGGCGCCATTTATCTAATAGATTTAAGTCATTGAAATCTTCTCAATTCAAATATTTAAAAAGTAAATTTATTTAATTTTGAAAACATTTTAAAATTATTTAATTAAATAAATTTATCAAATATTATTGATAAAAGTATTTATTTTCATATGAAGGAAACTTTTTATTTTATTTTTGCAATTGTAGTATTCTTCTTTATTCAAAATTGTCCGATTTTTAAAGTCAACATGCGAAATTAAGACTTCTTGAATAAAATCTTAATCTTATTCGAGGGAGTAAGTTATCATTATTAAAGCAGGATGAATCAATGAAGATTCCTGTAGATTTCAATAATCTAATACTATGGTACTATTACCTAAATTCCTCATCTAAAATTACGATATTGAACTCATCTAAATTGTCTTCATTCCAGCAATAAAATGCTTTCTTTGCTATTTGCCCATTTAATTACAATAAAAAATACTTGCTCCTCAGTTTCAAAAAATCTAACTTGAATTCAAATTAAATTTAAGTAGAACTCTACGTTTTCATTTCTAGAAATTAAAAATTTTTCCCAAAAATTTCATTGAGATTCACTACTTGGAAATTATCAGATATCGAAACATTCAACGTTGAATAATTATTTTGAGTTCTTTGCCGTTATTCTATAATGTAGATCACACAATTTATTATCTTCATAAAATCTTCGCCAATATTCGGTATCGATTGGATAACTAATGTTTCCAAGTTTTTCATTTAAACTATCAAAGTTGTATACTCAGGACAAATCAAGATAAAATTATTCAATTTCAATTACTTGATATTTTACATATGCGAAAGAGGTTTAAAATTTTAAATTTCTGCTCTGGTCCCACGAAATCTAAATTTGGGTTTCCAACCTTTTTTATAAATGTTGGTTTTTGCTTGAAATTTAAAAAAAGAAATTTTTAATTTTTAGCCCACAACCTTTTTTAATTTTAAAAATCTTCAACAACATTATTTAGTTTTTTTAATGTTTTTTTATATTTAAAATTTTTGGCCAATTTGTAAAAAATTTCTCCCTAAATTTTTTTGCTATTAAATCGTTACTTTTCCCTAAAGGTTTTTAACCCCTAATATATTTTGCATAAATTTAAGGGAGAAAAGTTTACGTTTAAAGCTTTAATTCTGTACTTATTCTATCATTGGCTCTAATTTCCAATAGCTAATCTAAAAGCTTAAATGATTAGAAGGTTAGTATCTGTGGGAAATTAATGAAATTAAAGTGTCGGAGTATTAGAGTAATCTATTTTCCTTTTAAAACCATAAAAGCTTTTGTAAAATTTATTCTTCTTATTAATCAGAAATTTATTCTTCTAATCTTAAAGGTATCAAGGTATTTATAAATAATTTAGAATTATTTATCATAAGTAGTCTTTCTCCTTAGCTTATTTGAGCTATCAATTTAATCAGTTCTTAGAAATCTAAACACGCATAAATTTCTATTCTTAAAACAGTTGGCAGCTTCACAATTGCTTAATAGGGAATTTTTGTTCTCCTTTATTATTTTACTCTAAAACAACTGTTCCCAACACCCATACCTAAAGAATTAGAAATTAAATTTTTTTTTTCCCAATTTAAAATTATTTTAATCTATAGATTGAATATTTAAATTATATTTTTTTTCTTAAAAGCAATTATTAAAATTTTCAACTATAAATTTTTTTAAGCAAATTTTTAAAATGAGAAAGTTTCAATTTTATCTTTATTTCATTGAAATTTAAAAAGCTTATAAATTTTTAAAATTTAAAAAAGAAAAAAATAAACTTTTTGGGTTTTTTAAATTTTAAAAAAAATTTTTTTTTCATAATTTTTTTATTAAGATACCGCTATTTCAATAAAATTATATACTTTTTTTCTAAAGAAAGAATTCTTTGAACAAATTTGTTAGTTATTAGTTTCAGATTTGTAGTCACTCATGATTCTACAAAATTATAAATTCTTGTTCATTATCATAAAGATAAACATAATTATTAATCATAAAGATATAAAAAATGCGCGCAAAATAAAATAAATTACAAATCAATAGAAAAAAGAGTTTTATTTATCATAAAATTTAAAAATTAATTTCTTTGCTTTGAGAATTAATTAAACTAAATTAAAAAGTTTAAAAACAAATATTTTTTTACTTGTCTAATTTTAATTATATATTTGGCCCCTTAATTTCGATATCAGAATAGGACAAGCTAAATTAAAATTCGCCCTAGTTATATAGGCATCTCCATTTATACTATGAATTATTTTAATCGATAGTGAAACTAAGAGCTTGCCAGTGTTGCAACCGCATCCATCCAATCTTATCTTTTTTATTTGCATATTTAAATTCAAAATCATCATTTTTCATCTTTAATTCAATTTGTTATAGAATAAATGTTACATTCTCTTAAGAAGGATCGCCTTTAATGATTTCAATGATCTCCTAAAAGATTATCAATAATTCACTAAGATCTATTTAGTTACCATTAAGATTAATTCTCACCTCAAATTTGGACAAAAAATTATTCTGTTTCCTTTTCTGTATCATTTCTTTACACTGCTCAAAGATTTGATTGATATTAATCCTGATTTTGAATTATAAAATCTATACTGTTTTAAGATGCTCTAAATTTGATATTTGCTCAATGCAATCTGACTATATGAAAAATGCCCACTATTCATTTTTAAATTTAAAGAAAATTTTTTTAATAATCTTAACCCCTTATAATTTTTTTTGTTTTCCTTCATAACTCAAGTAAAAATTAAATATTTTGATCGTTGAGATAGTTTAAAAATTTAAAGGTCGTTTTAAAAATTAAAAAATTTCCCATTTTTTGAAAAAATGAATTCCCCTTTCCCTTTTAAACCCTTTCAGACTTTTAAATGTTTATCATCTATATCTAAATTAATTCTGCAATCGCAAATGTCGAGTTAAATAGATTTGTATAAAAGCTATATGAAAAGAGATCCCGAGATGTCCAATTTATCAATTCTTAAGCTTTCATGATAGAGATTTTAGTAGTTCAGGATTTTCTTCAACTAAGAGATGCTCATATCAATAGGAGAACTAGAACTTGTATATATATGTTTCTCCAATTGTTTTTAAAAAAAACCCCAAAATTCCAAATTGAAAAGTTTTGCCCCTAAAAAATCTAAAAAATTTTGAATAAATATTTTTATTTTGGTTTTTAAAAAATTTGAAAAAGAAAAATTTTTAATTTTTGGAAAAGGAAAAAATCTTATTTTTAAAGGAATGCTAAACTTCTCAAATAGTCTAGAATTCTTTTTAATTACCTCTCTTTCGAGCCTGCTTACCAAAGCAATATAATACAAAAGCATGTGACAATCTAGAAAGGCATAAATTTCTATTCTTAAAACTTTAGGAAGCAAATTCTTTTTTATTTATGTGCTATTTTAACTACTTTTTATAAGACTTCTTCTTCTACTGCAAATATTTGCTATCATTTTTTTATTTTAAAAATAATTATAGCCAATTCCAGATATTTGTTTAAATAAAAAAATTTTAAAAAATTTTCTTTTTAAAATTGGGAAAATTTTAGGAAAAAAATTTAAATTTTTAATGTTTGGAAAAAAACCTTAAATTTTTTTTTTAATTTGTTTTAAAAAAAAAAAATTAAAATAAACTTAGTAAATTTTTATAAAATTGCATTATTTTTGCAATAAGTTTTAAAGTTTTAGTTATAAAAATTTTAACAAAGTTAAAAAGAAATTTTAGGTATCTGAATTTGTTTTTTTTTTAACTAATTTCTATAATTATTATTATTGATTAACCTTGGAACTCAGATTGAGTACTCTTATGATTTTATAAGTGAAAGTTTTAAAAATAAGATAAAAAAAATTTATAGAAAACCTGAAATACAATGAAAAAGATATATCTAGAGCTAATAAATAAAATATAACATGTGTAATACAGAAAGAGGTAGAACTTGCAAAGATAAAAATTAAATTAAGAATAAAATTTAGGCATATAACTCTTAAATTAAGAATAAAATAGGCTATGCAGTTTTAGAGATACTTTATTTATTACGACTAATCTTCGAAATAACTTAATCAATTGTTATCTCAGTGTCATACTTAAGAATGGACTTAATCATAGAGATTTCAAGCCATAAAACTCAACTTTCATTCCTTTACGACTTCATTAAATATCAACAACCTTCTATTTTCCGTTTAATTCTAGCTGAAATGAGTAACTAAATAATCAAGGAATATTGCATATGATTAGATTTTCAAGACTATTATAATACATGTTAAATTATTTTTTATGATAAAAAAAAGATCTCTTAAATTCATATTTTAAGAATAATTTTAATATAATAGAATATCTTTAATGACGGAGGAAGATATATTATTAAAAAATGAGTAATTTACTCACTTCTATCTTTTTTTATTATTTTCGTTTTAGATTCTGCTATAATTTTATATTTAATAGTATCAATTCAACAACCTATATTAAACAATAAATTCATTTAATTTTGTCATTTAGATATAATCCAAACAATTTTCGCATTTAAAGTAAAATTTTAAAAATCGTTTTGAAGTTCTTAAATTAATTAGATAAAATATTTAATCTGCTAGATTTATACAAACAATAAAATGACACACAGAATAATTCAATTTCTAAATTTGATTATGATAATTTTTTAATTTCTTTCTCAAATAACATTGATTTTATATAAAGTGATTTCGATTGATGATGGTCCGAGTTCTTTTTAATTATTTTTAATAAACGAGAGAAAAACTACTCGAGAGTTGGCATCTAATCTTTTGTCTTTGATTTTGAAAGTGTAATAATTTGCATAGTATAGTTAAAAATTTAATTAAAATTGATTTTAAAAAAAAAATAATTGAGAAGAGGTTTCAACATTTTAGAAATTAAAATTGCTGAATTGTACCTCATTTTTGACTAGTTTTTAAGTCAATCAAAATAAAATTTCATTTTCATCTTTACCAATTAATTTTATTGAGATATTATTCAAATACTATATTTAACTAATTCTAATTTAATTTAAATATAACTTGAGTAGTTATAATTTTGGAATTGAAAAGGTATGATGTTTTATAATTCTAGGCTTTAACGAAGATATCTTTTATCGACATATTTAATTTCAAATCTATTTCCCAAGAATCCTCAGCAGTATTTATCAATAAGACGAATTTCATAAGATAGCTCGCAATATGTTTTATGTTTAGGATGCATCTTGTAATATTTAATTTAATTAACATCAAAAGCAGAATACTGTAGATTCAAAATGTACTTTGATCCTAAATTTATCTTCAATGAATATATTGCTGACGCATTAATGGAGTTGACCTTTTTTAGGATTTGAGTTAAGTTCACATCCGAATTAAACACATCAATTACTACATTTAGAGCCAATTCTTTTAGAGTTTAAGCTTACCTCTACTTTAATTCTTCCACTACACTATCGAATAGCTCATTGAAATTGATAATAGAAAGGCTGTCTATCACAATGTGAAGATTTTCCAAGTCCCTCATCAAATGCAGTTTACTTATCAAAGTCTCACTTAAATCTTCTTATACTTAACTTTGCACAAAAAGCAGCTTTAATTTCTTCAGAGATCTGAAAGACAGTATAAATATATCCAAAGATTTAAACATACCAGATTTTGAAGATAGTCTCAACTCTTACAAATCCTGAAATGCATTTCTTAGAATATTTGTTTAATATCAATCTAGCTTTTCAAACTTAGACTGCTTATCTATTAAACATCTCAATCTTTAATTACTTAAGCTTGAAGAAGAAACGAGCTTAACACTAGATCTCAAAAAATGGCAATTGTTTAGCTCAATAGTGTGAAAAGCACGAATATAACTTATAAAAACTGTGATGCCTATATAACATTCATGAGCTATCATTCTTTAAAATTCTACATTTTTAAATTACATAATCTTTATTAAAATTTCTTAAGTATCTTAAACAAGTGCTACCTCTACTTTAATTTTCCTAGTTTAATTTAGCACAGCCTAAAAATAATTAGCTAGGTCATTAAGATTAACTTCTCTTACATTTTTTATCAATTCAATTTTAACGAACTTAAACATTCTAAGAAGAAGTGAGTTCATTATAACAGTTCAATGTAGCCTGAAGATTTCTAGTTTGTTTGGGAAGTTATCTTCTTTAGTATTTATATCTCTTAATCTTAGATCTACGTCTTGTATAATTTTTGATGATTCAATACCTGTTCTTTCTTGCTTACTTAGTAAGCCTATTTTAAATCCGATAGTTTAAAGGTCAAGAAAACTGTAAATTGTGAGTCAAATGTACTTAGAAAGAGTTAGCTTCTTAGTATCTGATTAGAGATTTAATTGCTAAAACACTTTTTATATACTATCATTTTTATATTTCAATTCTTCTTTTTAATTAGAAATCATTTCCCCAAAAATTATATTATAAATTTATTAACCAGTCTTCTGTAGATCTATTTATATTTTTCAAGTTATAATCAAATACTTTAAAACTTTTATTTAATGTATTTTTTAAAGTAAAATACAGCAGATTAAAAAGAATTTAAAAATAAAGAGCTATTATTATTTAATAAATATTTTTGGATAAAAAATATAAAATATACTTTTTATTTTCATAAAAACATCCTTGTCTAAAACTTATGATCTTAGTTTCTTTAAAACTATAAAAATCTAATGAAGTATTTAATTTACATGTAAATATAATCATTATCAAATGCGTAGTTGAACGTCCAAAATTTGAATTTTTAATTCCCATTTCATGCAATAATTTATTTTTAAAAAAATTCAAGAAAACATTAAAAAGAATAATTATAATTGTTTAAGTAGATTATTTACCTTTCTCTCACTCATAAATTCTAAAGATATAGTTGTATACATTTAGCCAGATAGTCTGTTCATTCTGGATCATAAACTTGCTAAATTATTAGAGAAACCTTCCTTCCTGACTTGAGTTAATTTCTTTTGTCTTCGATTTAAAGAACTTACCTTTAAATTCTCCTTTCATCTAGCTCATTTTTCGATAAAATATTTATTTCGTCTTTCAAATGTGAGTCAGTTAAAACTATGCTAATGCCGCTCAAATTATCCACAGTGCTCTCTCCTCTAATCATTTAGAAATAATTACGATCCAAGTAAAACGTAAACCCGTTATATATTTTAAACACTATCTCTAACTTAAAGTCCTCTGAGCCTGAGCACTTTAAAAATTCCTAAATAAGGTTGTAGGTTTATAGTTATTGCAACATGCACAACTTAATTTCAAAATTAAAATCGGCAGTGGGAATTTTAAAATCTTTTTCATTCTCAATTTGCTGATAAAATGAGTTCAATAGACTCGATATTTTGAAAGATCAGTGATCAGATGTATCGATTGAAAAATGCTGAAGACTTTATATTTTAAAAGCACACGTGTATATACTTTCATATAAGGTACTTTGTTCCTCTTTTTTCAAAAGCTTGATGTTTAATATTTTGAGATTTTCAAAAACTTCTAAACATTCTTGATGATAGATGTAGAGATAAGAATTTGAATCGATGTCTAAAAGTTTAAGTTGCTTAAATAAATTCAAGAAATTGAACTTGCTTTTAAAAAGCTTGCTCAGCTTAACTTCAGCTTCTATATATTCCTCAACTATGCTCTCCCTGCTTAATTCGTTATTTATGGGATTATTATTTCCAAAATCAATAGTGGTCTTGAAAATTTTAAGCTTCTTCACATTTTAAAGGCATCTATAAAATATGTAGTCGTTTATTTTTAAGTCATAGAGTCTCAAACTTAGAACCTTTATATTCTAATTTCGAAGAGCTGCTTCAAATACATGAAAATGCGAAATATGGAAGCTTATATAAACCTCGAGTTTAACTTTTCTTTAAATCCTAAGGAACAGTAAAATCAGAAAGTCTTTGTAGTTCTAATTATCAATAGATTCTAATTTAAACTGTGCCTCGTTGAACAATTTAAGTTTTAAGGAGTTTTCTATATTTATTGTAGGGGCTCCATAAATATTTAGGGCATTTTGAAAAGTGCTCTAATTTAGATATTGTGACCTATACTTGGAAAGTGTAAGGCGTTCTTCTTATAAGATTTGCGATGTCAGGATAATGGAGTGCTCAATCTTACTTTGTGAACCAATTTTTGAAGCTAAGGTCTCTAGATCCAAGTATTTATAAATATTTATCCTCAAATATTTTTTATCATCAATAGAAGCAGAAATGATTTTTAATTGTAATCTTAATAATTATAAAAATATTTTAATAAAATTAACAATTTTATATTACGAAGAAATTGAGATTGTAAATAAAAATTATAAAATATGATATGCTAAAACATATTTTTTTTAATAAAAAAACTTAATTTACTACATTAAAAAAACTTATTAATATATTCAGTAGATTTATATATGAAAGCAAGTAATATTAATAATTTAAACCTTTTGTTCATTACCATCAGTTCTGTATAATCTGAAATTTATCTCTGGTTTCACTGGATTTGCTCTTTGATCATTTACCTCCATGGTGTAGCACTTAGCAAATTAATTTATCTAGTGATTAAATAAGATTTCATTAAAAATTTATTGTTTACTATTTTTGTTTTAAATCAAAAGCTCGCTACTCTTATTTTCATAGACTTTGAAATATGATCCATCTATAAGGAGAAAAAGATGCTTGCTCATTCTAATATTCAATGGGTTTATCATTTAATTTTAAAGTTTCTCAATGTTTTCCAGCACATTAACTAGGTAAATCTATTATTACCTAGCTCTATATTCACAATTGGCTTATTCATCTTTGATAGTTTGCATAAATAAGTCATCAATTTTCCAAAATTAAAGCGACATTTAAAATATAGTTTCAAATTTAACTCTTCAAGGTTATTCATTAATGAAATTTCCAAAATTAGAGTGTTCAGAATTCTAAATTCGTAAATTATTTAAAATTGAATAGTGAGTTTCTTTAGAGATTTATAAGCAACCCTAAACTTAAATATTTCATTTAGAGATCTAATTTTTATTTCTTCTATATTTAAAAGTGCATTTAGGATCGAATCATTTGGCACTTAGCCTGTAATATATTTATTGAGTCCCTTGTCAACTATTTTTCTTAATCTGTATTAACTGGGATCGTCATTTTAAATATTCAAATTACTTAAATTTATCAATGAATATTAAGCTTCTATTTCTTCAAAAACTTTTGCATAACTCTAAAACTATAAATTACTGATAGGCACCTTATTTAATTCCAATCTGTTAAATTATACGCTATCAAATTCATTAAGCATTCTATTGAGAAAGCTTTAAGAGGTTTTAGAAACTGCCACATCTACAACCACTTTATTTTTTGCATAGTTCAAAATAAAATCTAGATATTTATATAGTTAATGATTTATATCATTAATTTTGTAAAGTGGCAACTGAATGTAAACAGTCTAGTAAATTCTTAAGATAAAAGAATTTTGATTTTGCTTCATAGATTACTGAAAATGAAATAATTTTAAATCAAAGTCATTGCTATTAGTGTTGATGTCTGGAAATCTAAGTTTTTCTTCTTTAAGAATGCTTGACATTTCTACATTTTGTCTTTCTGCCTTGCTGAGTGAGCCTATTTAATAAGCAAGCTTTTTCAGAGGAAGGTAGCAATAAACAACTATTCTCAGTAATTTAGGGAGGAAAATAGTTATAGGGGCAATATTTTCATTCTAATCTGAGCTAGATTTTCCTTTTGGATTAAAATATTAAATTTCAGATCTTGTATTAGATAGGTGGAGTTTTTCCATGCTGCTGGATTTGTGAAAATTTTATATTTTTATAAATATTAAACTGAAATTCTTAAATTTAAGTTTTAGCTCTAATAATTTGCAAATATTTAATATTTAAGAATATAGAGATAATTCAATTAGAAAAATTACAATCTAAGACTCGTGATGTGGTACCAAAGTCGACTTTGAGAGAATTGGGAGATCAGCTGGCAATTACTAAATATCTCTGTCATGTTGCGCTTATTAACTGGAGGCGAACTAGATTAGTAATCCGACTGTGAATAATGTGGAGTATTATTAAAGGGTTCGTGGATTATGGTGAGGTAATAAAAAGAGAGATTAGAAAACTTCTCCCTAGATTGAATTTTATCACTGGAGATTAATGTACCATTTCCCGGATATTTTGGCCCACAAAGAGTAATGATCGTGGTTAAAATAACTAATGAATAAATATTTATAGATGAAGAATAAAAATAATATAATGGTCTTATTTTTTTTGATTATACAAATCTAAATATGTATTTATTTTACCATTAAATATAGCAATTATCAAATTGCTCGATTAGGCGTTCAAATTTTTATTTTTCAATTTTCATTTTCATACAATAATTTAGAATATAAGATTCAAGAAAAGATTTTTAAGAATAATTAGAATTATATTAGAGAATTATACACCTTTGCCTTAGGCTTAAATTCTAAAGATATAGTTCTAAATTTTAAAATGATGGACTGCTCATTCAGGATCATATTCTTGCTAAATAACTAGAGCGACCTTCCTTCCTGAGATCATTTCTCTTGTCTTTGATTTAAGGAACCTGCCTTTAAATATTTATACATTACAAATAAATTTAGATTTTATAAATTAAATGTACATACGTATTCGTAACTAGATCTAATTACTTAATCATTTAAACTTATCTAATAACTATGAGTATATTCAGCATACTCTAATATCAGAGCACCAGAAATTGATAGTTTAAGGTTTATGTTTACTACCATTGTTCTCTTGAATCTAAAATTTATTTCTGGTCTCACCGGATTTGATCTTTGATCATTTACCTCCAAGGAGTAACATTTTGCAAAATAATTCTCCTGGCTATTAAAAAAGACCTCATAACTATTTTATTGACTTCCCTTTTCGTTTTAAATAAGAAACTCGCTACTCATATTTTCATAGACTTCGAAATACTCTTTATTATATTAAATATTACACAATTCTCTTATGCATTAATATTTAAATGAGTTATCATATGATTTTAAAATTGATGTATGTTTTCCAGAACATTATATAAGAAAACTCTTTCATTACCTAGTTCTATATTCACTTATAATTTTTACAGTGGCTTATCAATTTGCTCGTTCTTTTCTGATAATTTGCTGAAATAGCTCATCAATTTAGAAAAATTAATGTCACATTAAAGATCTGTCTTCAAGAATAACTATTCCAAGGATTTCATAGAAAAGAGATGGGACAGTAAAGAGTTCATAATGCTACCTTCTAAATTCTTTTGAAATAAAATAGTGAGGATCTTTATAGATTTAAAGGAAATCTTAAATTTATCAGGCTTATTAAAAATTTCAGAATGTGATTTAATTTGTATTTCTTCTAAATTAGAAAAAGCATTTAGGATAGAATCATTTGGATTTTCAATTTTATTTCTATTATAAGTTCCTTTGTCAATTATTCTTCTCAATCTGTATTAACTGGGATCGTCATTTTAGATATTCTAATTACTTATGTTTATATTAAAAAAGTAAGCTTCTATTTCTTAAAAGGCTTATGCGTAGTTCTAGAACTATAAACTATCGGTAGGCACCTTATTAAAAACTAGTCTATTGAATCTGATTTTCTTAATATTTATAATTTTTTATAGTAAGTCTTAAGAGTTCTTAAAAGCTGCCACATCAACAGTTATCACTCTGTCTACCTTATTCAAAATAGAATCGAGATATTTATATATTTGTGGATTATTAGCATTCTCTTAATGATGCGGCAACTGAATGAAAATATTCTAGTAAATTCTTAGGATAAAAGGCGTTTAATTTTTCATTTTAGAAGGTTTAAATAGAGATAGTTTAATTAGAAAATCTTAACTATTAGTGTTGATGTCTGGAAAGCTGAGTTTTTCTTCCTTAAGAATGCTTGACGTTTCTACATTTTGTCTTTCTGTTTTGCTGAGTGAGCCTATCTCATAAGCGAGCACACTCAGAGGGAGGTAGCAATAAGCAACTATTCTCAGTAACTTAGGGAGGAATATTTTTTTAGGGACAAAATTTTTTTCATTCTATTCTTAGTTAAATTATCCTTTTAAATTTAAATTTAAACCTCCAAATCTTTTATTAGAGAGGTTGAGTTGTTACATGTAGCTGGAATTGTGAAGCATCTATAATTGTTATAATTATAGATGAGAATTTATGAAAAAGATAATTAAATAATAATTTAAATTCAAATGGAGCTAATTAGTGGCAGTTAAAATGAATTCGATAATACACCATTCAAATAAATACTAGTTTAAAAGAAATTTATAATCTTGCAACTTTGCGAAGAGCACTCAGCTCAAATAAAAAACGATATAGGTTCAGAGTAAATTAAGATGAGGAAGAAGACTTTAGCCCAGAAAGAAACTGCAGAAAAGCTCTATTGATTTAACAGGCACTTATGTTGCGACTCACAATTTTTATTTGAATCAATCTTCAATTTTCATTAAAATTCTCAAGTATATTATAAGCATATTTTAATTTTTAAACCCTGAATTATGATATTGTAAAGTTTGAATATTTGAGAGAGTTAGAGCAATCCTTAGAATTATAATTCTATTTTTTTCAAACGAAAAAATAAAAAATTTAAAAATTATCAAACTTTGACAGCTTTGAGAAACTTTAAAGATTTTATTCTCATATTGCTTCTAAGTTTGACTCATAATTTATAGAAGAAAAATATATTAAAAGAAAATAAATTTTCCACTAGTTATTAAGAATAATCTAAGATAGCAAAATTATTTATAAATAAAATGAATCTATTTAAATATCTATTCTTTACATTTTATTTTTATTAAAGCCTTTCCATTAAGATCAGTGCTCAATTTTTATGTGAGAGCATTTCCCTTTTAGAATTAATTAATAATTAGATTACTTTAAATAGAATTAATTCTTGAATACTTAATAGTAATGAAAAATAATTTTCAAAGTTTTAACATAAAAAGAAATCCAATATTTTATCTAAAATGAAAATACTTAATTATAAAGTGAAGGTCAGTATGGAGTGATATTGTCTTTATTTCTAAAAATTAATTCTTCAATTTTTCTCTCTTTGATTTTATTTTCAAATAAATAATATTTTTATTATCATAAAAATGTTTTCTGAAATTTTTGTAAATTCATTAAATCATGCTTTTTTTCCTTCATGTAAATTCATAGTAAGTATTTAAAATATTATTCAAAAATTCATTCGTATGCTTAAGAAAATGAAAAGGAGTTATTATGGATTCATCTTTGAGCGAATGAGCTAAGTTTCCAATTTACCTCGAATATGCAAGTCAGTTTACTTAAGTTAATGTTTAATAAAAGTGAAATGTTTCCTCTTTCATTTTATTTTAATTTATAAATTACCTTAAAATTTATATTTATTCAGTTCGCTTAACTAACATAAAGAAATTAAAGATAAACATTATCATTAATAAACTATTTAATTACAATATATATTACAGCTTTTATTTTCTAAATTGAATCGAGTCATTATTTTAAATTCCTCAATTAATTTTATAAAATAGCAGTAAAATTGTATGTATTATAAATATACACTTAGATAAATTGATCTACTTTCATTCAAATTCTCATTTTAAATTAATTATCTAATTAAATAAACAATAATAGATTAAAGTTTAAATTCAAATAGTTAAAAGCAGATTTACAATACAATGCTGAATCCTTTTCAAGCTATGCATTTTTGAAAGTTTATTTTCATAGAAGTTTTGTATATATATTTCACTGTATTAAGAAGGAATTAGATATTTTTAATATAGAGTTTATCTGATCACATAGCGATTTTATAATTACTGGTCTTCTTATCCTATTGTTTGAAATGTGCACAATATAGATTAGTATTTCCTTTTCAGCAAATGATATCATTTATTTTAACTAATCAGATTTCAATAGTATGTTTTTATAATTTGTGAATGGATCTCTGATATGATTAAGATGCTAAGAGTAGTCTTCTTTTAGACGTCTTTAACTTTCTATTATAATTATTATAATCTATAAATCAAATTCTGACTTTTAATTAAGAATTGTTTCATTTAGCATTTTTCAACTGCACGAGCAACTATTCTTATTTACCTATATGTAAGTAATTAAATAATTAAACTAAATAAGCATTTTATACTAAAATAAAAGTTATTTAAAATTTATTAAAAAAATATCATAAAAAGTAAAAGTTTTTTCTCAATTTATTTTCTAAATTAATTCATATGACTAAAACTTTGATAAATTTGATTTCTAGTTCGAAAGAGGAGTGACAAAACCTATTTTGAAACTTGATTGTGTGAGAAGCAATTCCTTTCTCATTCTAATTTGAGACCCTCATTTTTAAGTAGCTTGCCAACTCTACATCCTTCATTTCAAAATGATATTCTTTGAAAATGTTTACATTCCTCTCTGGTAAGATCTTCCTCCTCTCCATGAGTAGTGCTTTGAATTTATTTGCTTCAATTTTCAATTTTTTAAAAGATGATAACTCCACTTTCATTTTACTAACTGCAGATCCAGAGAGCCTTGTAAAGAAATCCAAAAGAGTACTCATTCGAAAATCCTTCTCACCAAATTCTAAACAAAGATCAAAATATGGAGCATTATTTTCACTAGGGATTAGTTCGTCTATATTTATTTGAATAATCTCCATTATCTCTATTATTTATTTATTTTTATAAGTAAACGGCATTTTAATTTTCATAAAGTACAAAGAAGGTTACAAGAATATCCCCTTAAACAATTGCTAGAGCTCATCTGAGTTTAAAATTAAGAACTCAATTTATATTCTTTCTAACTAAAGAAAATAGACATTTGAAAATGGAAATTATTTAGCGAAGTCTGATCCGGGAGAAAGGGAAAGGCTCTTCAAATTTTAAAACATTTTCTGAATGCCTTCACTACATAATACCCTCTCCTCTTGTAGAATTCTAATATGATGATCTTCAAAGGATTCCAGTGCGGAATTTCTTAAATGAGATGGCTCTGTTTCTTTATGCGTAACAAAACTGGTGTTAATTTGTATTGCTTTAGTAAACTAGGAGAGCTGTATGAGTAAGTTTAATGAGATACCTGATTGCGAGATGATTAGGTTTTGTACTAAGATATTTTTAGAGTTGATTATCTGCTCTAGATTGAATTCTTTATTGCAAGAAAGTATTAAATCTAGTTTAATTTTCCTGTCTGATTTTTATAAGAATGCTAAGAACGCATAATATAAAGCATTAACTTTATCATTTAAAGGATGAAATATTTCAACTTCGCAATAATTTAGCATCTTGAAAGTGTAACTATTAAAGATATTTTGCCCAAATTATTGGTAAATGTAGGATAAATTCTTCATCTTGTTATATAGGTTTATTTTAGTGATAGGCTCAAAATTTAAGACTGCTTCTTCACTGATCTATTTAGAATATAAGACACACGTTTTATCCTTCTTTGATTACAGCTAGATTTTGCTTACTATCGTCTTTAGATCTAAGAATTTGTAAACATTGAGTCTCACTCAATACTGATAGCATAATTATTATTTTAATTAATTTTAAATTTTGATTATAAGTTCTCATATTTTCAAATAACATAATATAGATCTGAATATTAAAATCAATGAATGTTAACTTAACTTCCAAAATTTAAATTAATTTTTTTAATTAGACTTTATTGAAGATCTTTCATCATTAACAAAAATATTAGTAAATCTATTTAATAATGAAAAGGAGTATAAAAATATTCCCATTCTAGAATTTATAAAGAAATATTTTTTATTTCTTAAATATTTTAAACAAATATAGCCTAAGCAAATTTAAAATTCAAATATTATTCAATATTAAAAATTAATTCATTTAACTGTAATATCGTAAAATTTTATTTCTAGTTCCACAGAGGGGTGTGAAAACATATTTTGAAACCTGATTGTGTGGAAAATTTCTCTTGTTTATTCTAATTTGAATAACTCATTTTGAAGTTGCTTTCCAACTCAGGATCTTTGATTAAAAATGATACTCCTTGAAAATGATAACTTTCTTTTCTGGGAGAATCATCCTCCTCTGTTTAAGCATTATTTTATATTTTTCTGCTTCAATTTTCAGCTTGCTGTTAGGCGACAGTTCTACATTTATTTTCCGAATTGCAGTTCCTTAGAGTCTTGTAAAGAAATCCAAAATTTAGCTCAATTTAAAATTTTTATCACATATCTATAAGCGAAGATCAAAATAGGGAATTTAATTTTCTAGAAGGACGATGTCATCTATATTTATTTGAATTACTTCCATTATCTCCTTTATCAAATTTTTCTATAGACTCGGCAGTATTTTCACTTTTAGGTAGTTCAACGAAGGCTAAGAGAAGACTCCCTTAAATAATGTGTAAAGATTGTCTGGGTTGAAATTTTAGAAGGCCAAAAATATTCTGTTTAACTAAAGAAAGTAAAAATTAGAGAGAAGAAAATACCGAACGAAGTCTGAACTGGTAGAAAGAGAGAGGCTCTTCAAATTTTCAAACATTTATTAAATGCCTTCACTACATAAGACTCTCTCATATTCAAGAATTTTAGATTAATGATCTTCAAAATATTCTAGAGTGGAAGTTCTTAAATCAGTAAGTTCTTTTTTATCATGTGTGATAAAGCATTGTGCTTATTTTAATTGCTTTTGTAAACTAGGAAGCTAAAGAAGTGAGTTTATAGAGATTTCTGATTATGATATCTTTATGGTTGGTATTAAGAGATTTTGATTGCTTAATATAACCTCTTTATTGATTTCTTGATTTCACGAGACTCATACATCTAGTTTGATTACTCTTTCTGATTCTTTCAAAAAAGTCAAAAATGCTTAATAGAAAGCATTAATTTCATCATTTTGAGGTTCAAAAATTTGTAGTTTACAATGAGTGAACACATTGAATCAGTAGCTATTAAAAATATCCTTATTAAACCATTGATAAATATAGTATACTTTCTTCATTCGCTCAATATTTTTTTTAGTGATTGGTTTAAGTTTCAAAACTGCTTCTTCCCTGATTAATTCTGAATACAAAACTTAACTTTTATCCTTTATTGAAAGCAACTATATCGAATTTACAATACTCTTTAGATCTAAGAATTTGTAAACATGAATTCTCAGCAAGATTGGTAGCATTATAAACAATAAATTATTTTAGTTAATAAAATAATAATATTTTCTCACTATATAAATTTAGGAGTGAATATTCAAATTCTTAATTAAATGTATCTAATTATTATAAATATTAAAGCTACCAAGTATCCTCTTTAGCACTTTATTTAAATTATTTAAATTTATTTTATATTTATAGGTAGATTTTAAATTCAATCATTTTCTGAAGTTTATCTTTTGTAAATATTTTATCTTTATTTAATAAGTTCTTATCTGAAATAAGATTGATGGAAGTATTCTATTTCATCTTACATTTTAGAAGATTATATGAATTTTTATGAATTTAAACACTATCGACTTATTTATTTAAAAATATAAAGAATATTGACTGGAGCTATTTCTGAAATATGTTATTGTAGTATTTTTACTATAAAATTATACTTTCTTTAATACAACTTGAAGCATTAAATATAAATATTACAAACTTAAATTAAAACATTGTTAGATTACAGTCAATAATAACTTATTAGCTTATTTAAAATCTTATAATCAACAAACCAGAGCCGCATAAAACTTAAATTTGAAGATCATCAGATAAGCACAATTAAATATTTAAAAATTTTAAAATTCAACTATTAATTTATTTATTGAAATTTATAATTAAGATATCTGAAGAAGGATATGATTCGACAATATGCATGATCACTGAAGTTGCTTAGATTATTTTTTTTAAAAAGAAATACAATTTTTAATTGCTTGATTTAGATGTTTTCACTAACAGAGTGCACTAACTTTTAATAATTATCTCAATGAATATTTATAGCAATAAGTTTATAGCATAAAGAAGAATTAATTTAAGTGTCCGAGCTACTGGGACCTCAAAAATTAATTGTAGAGAGAATATGTATGCTCATCCTCCAGGCCACAAGTTCTATCCCTAAAATGTAGTCACTCAATAAGAACTCACTTTCTACACATCCATTTTCCTTCCATTCAATTATTTAAATAAGAATTATACTGTACTTTGATTATCTTTAGAAAATATTTATATATAATGTTCCAAAAGGTTTAGCTTTGAAATGATTTTGGCAATTTGTTTAGAAGTTAAGCTCATTTAAGATCTCATGATTAAAAATAAAATTTGGTAAATAACTTTCAAACTTGTGAGAAAGAGACCGCACAAGTTGCTTAATCTTCGACGTATTTAATTAAACTGCTGTTTTTATAGTTTTATAAAATTTATTATGAAAATTTAAGTAAGCCACAATTTTAAATTTTTAAAATTTTAAGAAAAGGAAGCCAGTTTAGATAAATTCAATTTTATTTAGGTTAATCTTCTCCTTTTAAATCTAAATCTTAATGCAATGATTGAATTATATGAAATATAAACTATATTACCAAAATAATTGATTTAAAAAAATAAACTTCAACATCATTTTCACTGTAACTATCATTATATACTTTTTGAAAAGAGTAAAATTAAAATTCAATATAAATTCAATATAAAAAATTAATTCATTTAACTTATATATTGAAGAATTTGATTTCTAGTTCCACAGAAGAATGAGAAAACATATTTTGAAACCTGATAATGTGAAAAATTTCCCCTTGATCGTTATAATTTGAGTTGCTCATTTTTAAGTAGTTTGCCAATTCAAGATCTTTTATTTCAAAATGATACTCCTAGAAAATGTTTACCTTCTTCTCCGGTAAGATCATCCTCCTCTGCTAGAGCATTATTTTGAACTTTTCTGCATCAATTTTAAGTTTACTGTGAGGCGAGAGTTCCACTTTCATTTTCCTAATTGCAGTTCCTGTAAGCCTTGTAAAGAAATCTAAAAGATAACTCAATTTAAAACTCTTATCAAATATTTCTAAGTATAGATCAAAATAGGGAACATCTTTTCTTTAAGGACCATACAATCATATTTATTTGAATCACTTCTATTATCTCCTTTATTAAATTCTTTTAAAGACTCTGCAGTATTTTTACATTTAGATATTTTAAACAAGGCTGTGAGAAGACTCCGTTAAATATTGGGTAAAGATCTTCATTGTTAAAATTTGCGAAGGTCAGGCATATTCTTTCTAGCGAAAGAAAGCAGAAATTAGAGAGCAGAAAATACTTAACGAAATGTGAACTGGAAGTAAGAGAGAGGCTCTTTATATTTTCAAACATTTATTGCGTGCCTTCACTACCTAAGACTCTCTCATATTCAAGAATTTAAGATGATTGATCTTCAAAATTTTCAAGAGAGGAAATTGTTAAATCAGGTAGTTCTTTTTGCTTATGATTAATATAAGCTTGTCCTTATTTTAATTGATTTTGTAAGCTAGGAAAGTGAAAGGAGTTAGTTTATTGAAATTACTGATTAGGAGATTCTAATGGTTTGTATTTAGAGATTTGGAGAGTTGATTATCTGCTCTTTATTGATTTCATGAATGGAAGTGACTAGTAGGACATCAAGTTTTATTTTCCTTTCTGAGTCTTTCAAAAATTTCATAAAATCTTAATAGAAAGCATTCATTGGCTTATTTTAGGGTTCAAATATTTCTACTTCACAATGATTGAAAACCTTGAAACTGAAACTATTAAAAATATCCTCTTTTAACCATTGATAAATCTACACTAAATTGTTCTCTCGTTCTAGATTTATTTTAGTAATTGGTTTAAGTTTCAAAACTGCTTCTTCCCTGATTAAATCAGAATGCAAAACATAGCTTTTATCCTTCTTTGAAAGCACTATATAGAACTTACTATGGTCTTTAGATCTAAGAATTTGTAAACATTAATTCTCAACAAGATTGGTAGCATTATAAACGATAAATTATTTTAAGTTAATTATAAAATAATTATTTATAGCCACACACACATATATATTGGAGTGAATATTCAAATACTTAATTAAATGTATGAAATGCAACTTTTAAAATCAATAAATTAGCATTTATGAATGTTATAAGCTCACAAGTATTCTATTTTACTTTTTATTTAATCGATTAATTTATTTTATTTTTTCAATAAAATTTTACTTCAAAAAATTAATGTTGCATCATATTTTTTTTAAAAGTAAAACATATTTTTATTAATTAATTCCCTCTCTGTAAAAATAGATTTATAACATAATTTAATTTTATTTTACTTGTGAACCTCAAAATTTCCTAATGAATTTTTAAAGTCCTGGAATACAATGAACTTATTTATTTAAAAATATATTACAATTTTTTGACTAAAAGCATTAAATATTTTTTATAATTATCAAAATTAAAGGTATTATAATCAAAGTCTAACATAAATATTTTTATTTTTTTTTAAAATTAACAATTAACAAAAGATAGCCACATAAAACTTTAATTCTAATATAATTAGATATGAAATGCTATAAATTTACATAAAAGGATACTTATGGTAAACGACATATTATATTAATTTATATTTTAAAGATGTAAAACAAATAAACGACTATTTAAATTGATAAGATATTTTAATTATTTTAAGCAAAAATTATTTTAATATAATTAACGTGAATTTATTAAGGAGAATTCTGGAATTTTTTAGGCAGATATGAAAATCTTCAAAATACTCTAATACGATAGCAGCAAACTTCAATCGTCTAAGGGCCCATTTTATTTTACTCTATTCTGTTTAATGTTATAAGTATAAGCTGCTTAGCTGAATTAGCTGAATTCTCTGGATGTTTTCTAATATTTTTGACTGTAAACTCATATTTATTTTTGTACGTTTAGCTGCCATCTATAAATTTGATTTCATAGGACTTAGCCAACTACTTTTTATTTTTTTTACTTGAAAGAGGCTTTGGTTAAAGTTAGAATTGATTGTTTTAGTAGACTTAAAAGAGTGAATTCATCAGCATTAGCTTGTTTTTCTTGCCTATCTTTATTCTCAAGTATTCAAGGTCTCACTTTGAAGAAGAGAAATCTTATCAAGCAGGTAATGAAGACATATATCCTCATCCAAAGTTTAAAATTAAACTATCTGGAGAGCCAAATTTTATTATTATCTTTGTAATAATACCTCGCATAAAAAGTCATAAAGTTCTGGAAAGCTACATCTTGAATTATTAATGTAACTTCAAATTTAAGAATTCAAGGCTTGTCATTTAGTTGAGGTAGTTAAGCAAAGAATGAGTCAGAGCATTCTCTCGTTTCTAATTAAAGGTAAGTTTTAGATTTTTGAGAGATGCGAGGGAGAACTCATTTGGCAATTTAAAAAACTTTGATGAAGTTGATAAACTAAGATCTTCTAATTTTGAGAAGAAGTTAATAAATTATCCAGGATATTTCAAGTAATCTCGGTCCAAATGAGATCCATTATCAGAAAAGGAGCTTAATCGATATTGATATATTTCATTTTTATGCAAGGAGGATCACATAAATAAGCAATAACTTAATTATATCGACTTAAAAGCCTTAGCGAAGAGCTTAAGTTCCATGTTATTAATATTTGCTTTTTTAATAGCAAGTTTATTGAATTCTACTTATTAAAAGATTAATAGTAGCAGATATAATAAATGGCTAGAATCCTCTTGAGCCGAAATATCGACTATAACTTTTCTCTGTATTTTATTCAATACCGTATCTAGGTAGTAATAAATATCATCAAAGCTCATGTTTTCAAATTTAGAAGGTAATAGTACATTTACTCTTTTGTATATTCTAAGTATAGTGTGTTCATATAGGCCTTTTGAATTTCTTTGTGTGACTTCAAATGAAGACAATATTATAATCATCTAAATTAATATCTGGAAGCCTGAGATCTCCATTAAGTAGGATACTTGATTTTTCAATCATCTATCTCTCTTTCTAACTCAAGGAGGCTAATTTAATTGCCAACATTTTTAAATGCACATAGCTATAAGCCAGTATTCTAATGAACTTAGGCAATTGTAATTTGCACGACTATTATTGGATAAAAGAAGTTTTTACTCCATCAACTTCAATTGGTTAGTTTATATCAAAGGGGTCTTAAAGAGTCATATTCATATTTTCTTAATCATTTATTAGAAAATTTAATTCGCTCATGTGCTTTTTTCCTAATTGTGGTTTTATTAAAAGTGAAGAAATAATTTATAAAATTAATTTATATATCTTTCTTATATATTTAATCTTTTGTTTAAATGAATATTCAAAAGGAATAAACTATTTTAAAACAATAAAAGAGCAAGAATAAGACTGCTCGTTAGATCATTAATTTAATAAAAGTTTAAGGAAAAATTTAATTGATTTAAATCTCAAAGTCTCTCTGTGCACTAATTAAGAATTAGATATTAAGAATAAAGAAGACTAGAATTAATTCTATTACAATAACTAAACTATCTCTATAATAGATAAAATATTAGATTTTTTAATTCTTTATTTTTTGACCAATAAACTGAAGCCCTTTTTGTTTATCCTTAATTATTTTTATAATGTGATTTAATAAATTATTCAATCATCCTTATTTTTAATTAAACTATAAAACTTTTTTTTCTCTGATTCATGAAATAAAATTGCTTTGAAAGTAATTAAGAATTTTCGAAGCTATTCTCGCATTTATTCCTATTTACAAAATATGCAAGTAAATTAAAAGGCCTACTTTAAGAGCTTGGTAATAAACTTATATTATTTGATGATAAAATAGGATGGAAAAATTATGAGCAAGATAATTGCTGTAATTAGAAATTACATTACAAAATTACAAATAAAGCTAGGTAAGAATACATCTACTTTAATCCAATTTTTCAATTAAACAATTGCTATATCTTGTATTGTTTATCAATGTTTGTTTATAAAGTAACTTTTTTATTGGTCTTTAATTTTAGAGCATAAGCATTATAGTTAAAACATAAAACACTCTAGTTAATATATTAGATAGATTTAGGCATCGTAAAATTTAAATATTTGAAAGAGTTATTTTTAATATAAGTTCTATATAATATTTTAAAATATAAAGTAAATTGATAAACTTGATTCCTAATGAGATATATTCTAAACTTTTATTTTCCCACTCCGAATGTTCTAAATATAAAAATGATATTTACATTAAAGGTAAAATTATTTTTTATAAAGATTAAGCTGGGTCCATTCTTATGAATTTATACTTTCTAGATCAGAAGTTTGTTCACTCCTCAATATGCACAAATACTGTGGCAAATAACCTCTATAGTCTTAGGGCCCATTTCATTTTAATCTTTTCTGTTGAATGTTATACTTATTTGCTGATTATCTGGGTTCTCTGGATTGACTCTCTGATCTTTCACTGTAAAGTCGTATTTATTTTTGTAATTTTAGCTCCCATCAATAAATTTAATGTCAAAGCATCTAATTGAATACTCCTTAAGTGGTATATCTGAAAATGGGTTTGCTTAATACTTATAATGCTTGATTTGAGAAACTTGGAAAAGAGAAAGCGTAATTTTTAAGCTTATTTCCTTTCCAATCTTAAATCTTAATGTGTTTAAGGTCGAACCTTGGAGAAGAGTAATCTTATCAAGTATTTCATGCAGGCATATATCCTCTTCTAAAATATTAAACTCAATCAACTTCAGATTTAAGTCTTATTATTATCTATACATTAATTCGACCAGCAATTCCTCATAAACTTCAGAGAAATTTAATGTATCTAGCTCCAAATTAAGTGATTCAAGGCTTTTCATTTAGCTGAGTTAACCGAGCACAGAATTACTAAGAATATTCTAGCAATCCTTTTCAAAGACAAGATCTAGGGTTTTAAGCGTAGCTAGGGGGAACTCATTTGGTCTTTTAAAAAAACTGGATACAGATGAGAGTTTCAAATTTTCTAAATTTGAGAAGATCTTACGAAAAGAGCCGGGAATTAAATTAAAGTCATAATCAAAGTAAGATTAATTATCTTCAAGGCATATTAATCGATAATAACTGCTTTCGTTAGTGGGAGTAGAAGTATCTTCGTAATTATAAATGTTGCAGTTGTCTATTTCTATGGATTTAAAAGCTTGTGCGTATTTTTTAAACTCTTAAAGATTAATATATGTTTCTTTAATGACAAGTTTATTGAATTCAACTTCCTTAAAAGTTAATAGTTTCAAAAGTAAATCCTAAGAATACTTGTCTACCTCGATGTCTACATTTATTCTTCTTTTTTCCATATCTATTACGTTTTATAAATAAGAGTAAATATCTTCAGAGCTTATTTGATCTATCTAGGAGGGTAAAGTTATTTTTACGCTCTTGCAAATTCTCAAGATCAGTGGTTTTTAGTAATTTTTTATAGCTTCTTTGAATGACTTCATTTGAAGTAAGAATAAATTATCGTCTATTATAATATATGGAAGCTTGAGGTCTTCCCCAAGTAATATACTTGATTCTTCTATCATTTTTCTTTCTTGTCGGCTCTAGGAGGCTATTGTTTTAGCTAGTTGTTTTAAAGACAAATAGCTATACACTAGAATTCTAAGAAATTTAGGCAACTCCAACTTACACTACTAAGATAAGTGAAGAGTAGCTGCTATATAATTTTTTACTGGCTATTTTATATCAATTGAGCTTTAGAGAATCATATTGATATGTTTTTAATCATTTTTAAGAAAAATATACTCTTCATGTGTTTATATTCTATTTTTATTTTATTTAATATGAAAGCAGATATTGAAAGATAAAATCTATTTATTAAAATGAATATTCAAAAGGTATAAATGTTTTTTAAATGATCTATGTTCTTTTATGCACATAAGTAAATCTATTAATTAGAATGATGACAAGTTTAAGGTAAACCTTCTTAGAATATATGAGAGCAATATTCGAGACTATTCCTTGCAAATTTATATAATAAGAGCTGAAGGAACTAAAGATAATTTAACTATTTTACCAACACAGACTCAGTCTAAGTATTAACCCAGAATACTATACCAAGAATTAAGATTTAGTTTTAATTCAATTACGATAACTAAAATATGTTTTCTCTATAAGAGAGGAATTATTATTTTTTCGATTCTTTATTTTTTAAAATATTCTAAGTCCACTTTGTTTATTCTTAATAAATTGTAAATTTGATTTAAGTAATGATTCAATAATCCTTATTTTGCAATAAATTCTAGAATTTATGGCGCAAGACTACTTGCCCCCTTTCTAGTAGCAATAAAGGCAGTAGACATCAAGCTTGATATTTACAAGATATTCTTATAGCAATTTCAAAAGTCTGCGGTAAGATAAAATGAAAACACTTTCATACCCAATAAATATATTATCTATTGGCTGTAAATAGTGATTACATTAATTCGCAAGATATTTTCCAAAATATAAAACTTTTATCAATAAATTTAATAGAGAGTTCGAATATAAGATGAAGCTAATTCCAGGATAGAGTAATCATCTTGTGCAAAATCTCTATATTTTTAAATTCTTTCAGAATCTAGAAAGTGATCTTGAATTAAGGCTCACCTTTTTTAAAAAATCAATCATAGTTTATTTTTAAGATAGATTTTTAAATTTTTTTATAAGCTGGATATGATTTTAATTTTTAAAAATATAAAAAAATTACACATAGTATTTTTAAAAGACCTTTTTGATTTGTTATAATTGAAAGGAATATGAATGCTTCTTCTAATTGGGTATATTTTAATAATTTATTATATTTGCTACTTATAATCTAAGAAAAATTATATTTAACTAGAAGCAAAAATTATTTTGAGTAAATTAAATTAAAATTTTTAATTTAAAATAAATAATTTTTCTTCTTTATAAACTTCTAAAATTTGTCAAATTAATTTTATACGGGTGCAATAAACCTCAATAATCTTAGGGCCCATTTTATTTGAGTATTTTCTGTTGAGAGTTAGCCTTATATGTTCATCCTCTGAGTTCTCTGGATTTCTTCTCAGATCTTAGACTGAAATATCGTATTTATTTATATAGCTTTGGCTTCCTCCATCAACAAATTTGATATCAGAGTACTTTAATAAGTGCTACTTTAGTGGACGTTTAGATTTTTTATTTGTCTTACATTCGCATGGTTTGTCTTAGTAGACTTGGAAAAGTGATTTCTTGAGCTTTAATTTATTTAACCCACAGTCCCTGATTGTCAATGTTTTCACTGTCGTCCCTTTGAGAAGTAAAAACTTATCAAGAAGTCGGTGAAGATATATATTCTTATCCCAAATTTCAAATTCAACACTCTCTATAGCTAAATTTACTGACTACCTTTACAATAATACCTCACACACATAGTCATAAACTTTAAAGTATTTCAGATGAAGGCAGTAACCTATATCCACATTTAATGATTAAAGGCTTCTCATTTAGCTCAGATGGCATAGTAAAGATTTTTTAAGAACATTCTGATTATGCTCTCGAAAGAGTACTTGTAGACTTTTAAGGGATACGAGGGAGAAATCATTTGGTTCTCTAAAATATTTATAAGAAGATAAGAGGCATAAAACTTCTAAATTTTACAAGATCTGATTAAATTGTAGAGGATATTTCTAGAATTATTTTCCTAAATTAGAATCGACATCACAAAGGCATCTTAGTCAATATTAACTAGATTCATCAAATGTGTGAATTAATGAGGACTTATCGAAGAAGCATTAATTTATTTCTATTGTCTTGAATATCATTGCGAATTTCTAAAACTAAGGGATATCAATACTTTAGTCTCTAATTAATAGATAATTGTATTCAACCTATTAGAAGTCTAATAGTCTCATAAGCAAATCCTGCGAATACTAATGAGCCTAGATGTCTACTGTAACTCTTCTTTTAGTCTTGCTTAATACGATTTATAAATAAGTGTAAATATCTTCAGTTCTTGTGCAATTTTATTTGGGAGATAAAATTATTTCTACACTCTTGTAAATTCTTAAGATAAACGCATTATAGCAGGTTGGTCCCATTTTTTAATAAGACTTATTGCGAAAGCGGAAGAACTAATCGTCAATTACTATATCTGGAAGTTTGAGATCTCCATCTAGTAAGATACTCGATTCTTCTATAATTTATCTTTCTTTTTAACTTAAGGATGCCATTTTTATTGCCAGTTCCTTTAAGGACAAATAGCAGTATGCAAGAATTCTAATGAATTTAGGCAACTGCAATTTTCTTTACTATAGTTTGTGAGGAGTCGATACTATTTCATTTTAAATTGGCTAGCTTGTAGCAAAGGAGTCTTAGAGTATCATATTTTAGTATTCTTTATCTTCATACTCAGGCTTATAACGCTCATTCATGTGCATTGGAACTCCTAATCAAATCTTTATTAAATTTGAAGTGGGTAATTAATATTATACATTTTATATTCTTAAAGTAGCAGTTTCTATTTATGTGAATATTCAAATATAAAATTACATGCAGTCAAAAGACTTTTCACCATTTTATGATAATAGGCAAAGTATTATTCATAGCAGATAATTATTCAAATACTTTTTAGAATATATAAATCAATCAATCAAAATTTAAAGAATAAATCCCAACTATTTATTAATTTATTAAAACAAAGTATGGTGCGATCGGGTGAAGTAGATATCTTTAGCAAGTTCCCGTTCGAGAAATTAAAAGAAATCGTAAATGAATGGACTACCATTGACTCAAGAGAATAACTATTACAGATATATAATTCAATACTTGGATCTTAAATATAGATAATATAAAAATATTGATCAAGCCTGCATTTGGACTTACCGCCACTAATTAAATTATAAGTTAAGGACTTAGAGTTGAAATAATCTATGAAGGCTGACAAGGTGATTTATTATGTAAAAAATTTAATTTCAGTGATCGTGAAAATATTGGATCCCAAGAAAAGACCAACCTACAAACTTGATTGCTAATTGAATATTCAATCTTTATTACAAATATGAAATCTCTCCAAAGCTACTATATCTAGACGAAAATTACAGAGTGGATGAATATTGGGACTGCAGAATAATGGGTATCTTTGAAATGAGAAACCCCTACTACGCAGAATAAGTCATTAAAAGAATAAAGTATAAATTTATAATTATACTCTATAAAAGAGTTAGTGGTTGATTATTTTACTGCTCTCAAAAAAGATAACAACCAAGCAGTTCTCTATCTCACTTATTATTCTCAACTATAAGCTTGATTTATAAATTACAGTAATTTATGATAGTGTATAACTTTTAAAGAGCGATAAAGTCAGCCAAGAAAACAAATCATAATTTTTAAGCTTGGAATTATTTTAAATAAAGAATTTTCTTAGAGCTTTGTCTATAGATAATCTTTTGTTCCAACTCATAATGACCCTCAGCAATAAAATGAATCTTTAATTTCAAAGTATTGCAAAAATTATATTATTTTTACTTAAAATAAATTTCTTTTTTAAAAGATCTCACTTTAAATTATTCTGAGTAACAATTTACTACTATGGCTTCGAATATTTAAATTTTGATATTTGAAGAATAATCTAAACATCCATGTTTCTCGATGAAGAATTCCAATCCTTGAATTTGTAAATGAAAGGTACAGAAGAGTATGAACAGAGCAAGAAAGAAAAATATTTATTTTCAAGAGGTATTATGAAATGCTAATTTTATGAGCAGTAGCCTGGGTTAGTGAAGATCTATATAAATAAAAAGGAATTTTAAATATTCTATTTATATAAATTGATCAAAAATATTTGATCAAGCACAGAGTTGTATTCTCCACTACTTTCACTTTCGAAGTTAAGGAAATTAAATTCTTTAGTTATCATAAAAAACGAATAAGTTTATTCTCAATTAAAAATGTAATTATTATCATTAAAGAATAATAGAGTTCCAGAGACAGTCAAAAATCAAAGAGCGTAGTCATAAAAAATAAATATAAGTAACTATTAAAAGTAGGTATCGATATCTTTCATAAGCTTGGATTACTGATTCATTCAAGGATTTTCTGAAATTTTAATAACTTAAAAGCTTGATTATTTTTCTCGATGATAATAATCACGAATTACTTTTTAGTAAACAAAATTTATATCGTTTTTACTAAATCTAATTTAAAATTCAAGAAAGAGTATAGAGAGAAGAATTTCAAGAGGCTATGATAATTTTAACTTTTCAAATAATCATAAAATTCTTTAACCTAAAAAAAGTGTAGTGTAAATTTTTGCAATTAAATTCATTTGATTAAATCTTTTATGTATCTTTCTTAAATTTGTTTAGAATGATAATATAATGATATGATTTGATTATATGCATGATCACTAAAATTGCTTCGATTGTTTTTTTTTAAAATACAAATTTTTAATTGCTTGATTTAGATGTTTTCACTAACAGGGTGCACTAACTTTTAATAATTATCAAAATGAATATTTATAGCAATAAGTTTATAGCATAAAAAGAATTAATTTATAAGTGTCCGAGCTACTGGGACCTTAAAAATAAATTGTAGAGAGAATATGTATGCTCATCCTCCAGGCCACAAGTTCTATCCCTAAAATGTAGTCACTCAATAAGAACTCACTTTTTACACATCCATTTTCTTATTCTTCAATTATGAAAAAAATTACAGAAGAATAAAATTTATTTTATTTAAGTATACTAAATTGCTTTTGTTTGATTTAATAAAGGGATAAAAATAATTTATCACATCACATTTCTCTGCTATATTTTATGATTAGAAATTTAAATGAGAGAAATTACTATAAATACAATTTTCACTTATGATTATAAGTGAAGATCCAGCGTCTCTGGACAAATACATCGATTTAGGACTTTGATTATATTTATATCAGCAGCTTTTGGGTTTATAATGGGTTTAAAAATGCTTACCTTGACTAAACTAAGATTTTCGGATAACTAACAATATAATTGATAATTAAAAAAGGAATTAAAGTGACTATTCTCAATATCTATTCAATATATTTCCTTTGCATAATCGACATTTTTATTGAAAATAAAGAGATTGACATAGAATTATGAAGTAATATAAAGAAGGATTAAAAATAAAATTTTCTTAATTTATTATAGAATTTTGAGACAAGCCAAGATAGAAATAGTAAATTTATGGATGACTAAAAAATTTCTTTGCTTAATTGTAGAAAATCTTCATTCTTTAATCATATATACCTTGATAGATTAATTTGTTTCGATATCTAACATCTCCATCATGTATTTGAAATGACTCTATTATCCAATTTTAGGTAAATGTTTTATTAATAAGAACTTGCGGCCTTTAAATAACATCTTGACGCTCTTTTCGTTTATATTATGCTAATCTGCATTAAAAAGATCATTTTATATCTTCATTAATTGAATATTTATCTTGATTTACTAAGGAGCTTAATATAGCAAAAGTAGAATCTGTGACAACTTTAAATAATATTAAGTCTCAATTATTTCTAAGTTTTTAAGAGTCTTAATTTTCTCAATCGATTTCACTATCATTGTGACTAATTAATTTAGGCTAAATTAGGAAAGAGCCATTTTCTCTAGTTTAAACTTTTCCAAGCAGTCAATTTTCCTTAAAATGTTTATCAGCATTGAGATATGATGATAGCGCTCGATACTTTCAGAGTGACAAAATTTTACGTTTTTCAGGTAAACCTTCTTCAGTTTTCTTATGTTTAAGCCGTCTAAAAATTTAGCGTTCACAATTGAATTAGATATCTCTAAATTTTGCAAAGTAGACTCGGAATTTGAGGATTCATTTTCATTTTTAAAGCAATTAACAAGCCATTAATCATGAACTGATAATAAAAGAGTTTAACATTTAAACTCATAACTACTGTAGAATTCTTTTCCTTTGAAACTTATTTTTAAGGTTTAAACTTCTGTAGAAGACATATGAGAGAATTAATTTAAATCCAAACTTTCAAAAATCTCCACAGAAAGGAAGATAATATTTTTATTGGTCAATATATTCTTGAAGTTGATATAACTATTGAAATCTCTGAACTTCAGCTAAAGAACTATCTCATATTTAGTCTCATTCAAAGCATCTAGTATGAAATAATAGGGAAGATAGCAACTATTACTAGTGTCAAAGTTCAAGCTTACATATTTAAAAAATTTAAAAGCATACTTGAAAAGTTTAACTCTGTAGTCAAATTTCTAATCTTAACTAATATTCTTTATAAATATTTTTCGTCTTAGATAATCAAGCTGGTTCTATGAAAATTAGAAAACAGGCTGATTTTATTTATTTTATTCAGACTCATAAAAATAGTCCTATTCTTTTGGTTTCTCCTCAAATATTGATGTGTAATAATGGAATACAGAGTGTCTTCTAAATATCTGAATTTTATAATTTAAACTTAACATTGTTATTTGTTGTTATGAAATATATTTTTCAAGAGTTCTTTTATTTCACTAATGATTATTTAATATTGTGGTTAATTTAAAATCATTTTAATAAATTGGAAAATTTTATAAACTTATTTTCTTTTATTTAATCTTTTTAAATTTTTAAATATTTTATATTCGTTTAAGTTTGTACAATACTAAGTTTTGAGGTGTATTTTCTTAAAAAATCAAGTGCGAACGAGGAACATATTTCCTTTCGGTTTTTGAGAGCTTGCAGATGTTGAAGAAAATAAACTTTAAGTCAATGTAAGAGTAAACTACTAAGCGAACATATTTTGAAACAGTGCTCATCTTATTATTTATAATATAAATTAAAAAAATAAATATTAACTATATGAGATAACAAAGTGTCAAATGTTTAAAATAATTAAAATATTTATTTAAAAGAATATGGCAATAAAGAATATAGACACACATACTAAGTATAATTAAAAAATAGTTAGAAAACTTTCATCCCTTAATAATATTTTAAAAATAAAATTTGTAAGGGATAATTTTTTCTACTTTAAAGCAAGTTTTGAAAACAAATTTGAGACTCAAATTTAAAAATACTATATAATTATTTTATTAAGAGCTACTACCTATTGAACTTTGATTTTCCATAGAGAGCTATATTTTATCTAAGATTTCAAAATAAAAAATAAATTAAAAGGAAATGAACTGAGTTAAAATTCAGTCAGTGTTGTGATTTTCTGTTTTAGATTAATTTAATTTAAAAATAAAAATAAAATTTCTAAAATTTAAAAGTTATGACACAAAAAACTGGGCCAAATTTAGTTTTTAATTATCTGTTTGTAAAATGTATTTTTAAATTTTCTATAAGTTGTTATTCATATAAATTAATAAGTTTATTGATAATTATTTTCTTTATTGCTAAAAAGCATCCAACTTAACGATAATTTACTTCTCTTTAAAGCTTATATAAAATCTTATTTCATATTATTTGATGCATTTTTAATTTAATAAAACAACTAATTTTTATTAAAAGTTAGTCTCCACTTTAGGTAATTTAAAGAAAATTTAAGTATTCAACTAAACTTTGAGAAATAGAAATCTTTACAAGGTCATTTTAATGTTATAGAAATTTTGATATGAATTATCAAAATTTGTCAATAGAAATATCTTAAAAATATCTCTACTTTAGCAAAATTCTGAATTGGTAAAACCCGATCTTGAATCTTTTGAGCTAACAAATCAGACACTTAACTGTTAGGGAACTTATAATCGAATCTTGTTGGCAGATAAAGTTTTACCACATGAGAATGGAGTTTAGCCAGAACAGAGATTCTTTTAAGATATTTTATTGTTGAATGTATGATTATTAAGTTCTCATTTAAAAAGTTTCATAATACTTTTCTAGATCCTAGGTATCATATTTCTTCAGAGTTAATTCAATGATGAAAGCCTTCAGTTTTGTAGAATATAGTTGCTAATTTATCTTTAAATTAATAAGAAGCTTGGGATTTAGAGTCCGAAATTATTTTAATTCTAAATTTCGATATTAATATTAATATTATTATTAATAAATCAAATATTTAAAAAGAGTGAACAAAGGCTTTCATAATTAAAAGAAATAGTTTTTATAAGTGAAGATCCAATGTCTCAAGACAAATATATCGAATTAGGTCATTTTATTTTTTATAGGAGTACCTTTTGGATTTAAAATTGGTTAAAAATGATTGCTCTGACAAAATAATATAATCTGAGAACAATTTTTAAGTATTATAGTAAACATACTGTAAAGCTTTTCCTAAATATTGCCAATATTTTATTGAAATTTTGGGCCCTGGGTCCCGCACCGCACATGCGGTACCGGACCGCACATAAAATCCCCAGACCGCACATAGTCTGAAAATTTCCCCCCACCGCACGTGCGGTCCCGGACCGCACATATTTTCCCCAACCGCACTTTTTGTCTCCACACCTAAAAAAAAAAAATCTCCAATTTTGCGTGGACACAACAAATTTTCCCTCAACCTAAAAAAAAAAATATTTTCCACAATTTTTCGCAGATTGCAAAAATTTTCCCTTATTCTGAAAAAATGGGGGGGGGGACGGAAGTGCACCTTCTCCCCTTTTTATGGTCAAAATAGCCCAAAAATCGTCCATATAGGCTGAAATGGGCCAAAAATGCCAAAAAATTAAGAGTTTTTGACCTTCGAAATTTCCTTGAGGGTCAAATTTCATGATTTCAATTTTTTTAAAAAATTCTTTATTTTTTTGTTATTAAGTCTAATTTTGATGAATACTTTCATTTTTTGGGACCCCATCTCCTTTTAATGACTAAGTCACATTTGAACTCCTATATATTCTTCTTCAAAATAGTGAGCCTAAGAAATGATAATCAAAATATGTGGGAGTAACTCTGCAATAAATTTCTAAAAATTTTAAGAGCAAAAATTAAAATCGTAAATAAAGCATGCTATCTTTAATAAAATAGAATAAGCGAGATCTTCTCTTTGTTAAAGTCAGAGTAAGAAAGCAAATTCTGCAATAGATGAAATTATCTTTAATTTTAAATTAACTTACCATATTCTTCTTAATTAAATAAATTTGAGGAAAGATTTCTCTATGTTGTAAGGAAGTCAAATAACTGCAATATTTATAAATACTGAGAGCTGATTTAACTTATAGGCTCTATCTGTGGCGAATATTGTAGATCTTGCTGGTGCTGATTAAGTATGGGCCTAAATTTGCCTTAATTATTTAAAAACTATTATTTACTTGAAACATATTTTGAGTGAATTTTTAGAAAAATTGAATCATGAAATTATTGACCCTCAAGGAAATTTCGAAGGGGTAAAAAAACTCTTAATTTTTTGGCATTTTTGGCCATTTCGGGCCCTTAGGACGATTTTTGGGCTATTTTACCATTAAAAAGGGGAGAAGTGCACTTCCGTCCCCCCCCCATTTTTTTAAAAAGGAAAATTTTTGCAAATCTGCGAAAAAATTGTGGAAAATATTTTTTTTTTAGGTTGAGGGAAATTTGTTGTGTCCACGCAAAATTGGAGATTTTTTTTTTTTAGGTGTGGAGACAAAAAGTGCGGTCTGGGGAAAATATGTGCGGTCTGGGGAAAATATGTGCGGTCCGGGACCGCACGTGCGGTGGGGGGAAATTTTCAGACTATGTGCGGTCTGGGGATTTTATGTGCGGTCCGGTACCGCACGTGCGGTGCGGGACCCAGGGGCCCCCCAATTTTAATATAAGTTATTTTATAATTTGAAAAAATTTAAAGTATGATATTTATTGTTATTTTGATTATTTAAATTTGGGATTAGAAGAAATAGAAAAAGATTTTTAAAGTTAAGTTCAATTTAAATTATTTAAACACGGTTAAAAAAAGAGAATCTATTTTAACTTATCTTGATATATTATTTTGTTTAAGTATCTGTTATCTCCATCATGTATTTGTACTGACTCTACTATCCTTCTTCAAGCAAATGCCTTTAAAATTTGAGCTTGCGGCCTTTAAATTCTATTGAAAACTAAGTTTTGTTCTTATTTTACAAATCTTCATTTAAAAGATCATTTTAGAGCTTCATGGAGTGAAAGATAATTCTGTTAAGCTAAGGGACTGCTAAAGATAAATTTAAAACCTTTGACACCTTTAAATAAAATTAAGACTCTCTTATTTCTAAGTATTTGAGATTCTTAGCTTTAACAATAGAATTGATTATCATTATGATTTATTAATCTAGGTTAAATTAGGAAAGAGCCATTTCCCTTAGTTCCAATTATTCCACACTTTCAAGTTGCCCTAAAATATAAATCAGCTTTTAGATATGATCATAACCTCTCTCTAAACTAAATTTAACATTCTCCATGTTAAGCGATTTTAACTTTCTCAAGTTTAAGCTTTTTAAAAATTTGCTTGAGGCAATTGAATTTATTATAATTAAATTTTTTAAAGTAGAATTGGAATTTGAAGATTCTTCTATATGTATACACTTATCTAAACATGAACTATGCACAGATAATATCAAGGTATCGCATTAAAAATTATAAATTGAGTAAAACTCATTTCCATGGTAACTAAGTTTTATATTTTAGATATTTTTGCATTAATAAGACAAATAAAAGAATTATTTGAAATCCAATATTTCCCTGATTTCCACAAAAAGGATGATAATATTTTTATTGGTCAATTTATTCTTGAAGTTGTTATACCTCGAGAAATCTCTTAACTGCAGCTGTAGAACTATCTCATATTTAGACTAATTCAAGGCATCTAAAGAGAGAGAATAGGGAAGGTAGCTACTATTACTAGAGTCAAAGTTCAAGCTTACATATTTAAAAAATTTAAATGCATACTTGAAAAGTTTAACTCTGTAGTCAAATTTCTATTCTTAAAAGTTATAATTTATATAATTATTTCGTCTTATATAGTCAAACTGTTTCTATGAAAATTAGTAAACAGGTTGATTTTATTGATTTTATTTAGGTTTAAAATAATAGTCATATTTTTCTGTTTTCTCTCCAAATATTGATGGGAAATAATATAATGTGGAATAAATTATAAATATAGCTGAATTCTGAAATTATGCTTATATTCTTCTTATTTTATGTGCTCTGGATTTAAACTTGAATCTCTAATTTCACTAAGTATATATATCATAAATATTATAATCCTAAATCATTTTAATTAATTGAAAATTTTATAAACTTATTTTCTTTTATTTAATCTTTTTAAATTTTTAAATATTTTATATTCGTTTAAGTTTGTACAATACTAAGTTTTGAGGTGTATTTTCTTAAAAAATCAAGTGCGAACGAGGAACATATTTCCTTTCTATTTTTGATAGCTTGCAGATGTTGAAGAAAATAAACTTTAAGTCAATGTAAGAGTAAACTACTAAACGAACATATTTTGAAACAGTACTCATCTTTGGTTTGAATTAAAATTATAATTTAACAATTATTTAACTAATATGATAAGAAGTGAAAATAAGTTGTGTATAATTATTTTTTTTAATGAGAAGTGGCAGCTGTTCCTCATCGCACTTCTAAAGATTTAAAGATGTGCACATCAATTATTTGCAAAGGATCCTCAAAACTCTTCGCCACTAAGCGCACTTCAGTTTGAGTAGCGCGCGAAGATCTTTCCATAGACAGTTTCTTATCTCAAGATCTCTCGTAGACTCGGTAGCAAACATCTATCGTTGAAATGGCAAAACACGTACGAAACTGTGAATCGAGTGAAGCGAGTTATAAGACTTCACTAAAGCCATTTTTATTATCATATCTGAATATATTTAACGGTACTAGCTGCTCAGGTGTGAGAGGTATAGCGTGAAGTTTGTATTGCTGACGAAGCTGTGTTCACACAACAACACCTTCATGAAGAAGCAGTTGTACAAAAGAAGCACGATAACAATAGAAGTTTTACGAGTAGAAATAAATATAACTCAGTGCGTTCTGCAGGAATCAGCGAAAGACTCAGGCTTAGAAGCTAGTCCTTCATCCCTCAGCTCTAATCAAAGCGAAGCAGTAATGTCGTTTTCCTTAGAAGCTCAGAGAAGATCACAAGACGGGAGATCTTTCTAACCGTTGACAAACACTCAGCGTACACAAACAAAGGAAGCGAAAAGAAAGGCAATCCTAGTTGAACACACTCCTGTTTTTAAATTTCAGTACTCGCCAGAGTTCCACGGCATTGAGTTTTACTGGAACTTATAAGGGACACTATAAGGAGCTGCTGCTCTATCACTTGGCATGATTAAGCCCTATCCGATACAGATATTTAATTGTAATAGATAAAATATTTAATAAGAGGGAACAAAGTTATGTGCGAGATAAGGTAGAGTGAATTATTTAGGAAAAGTATTTAAGCTTAACTTAATGACTTAAGTCCCTTTTGGTTATCTGGGAAGAAGGGATTTCTTAAGAGGTTCCTTCTCTCTTCTGTTGGGGCCAGATGGACCTAATGCTACTCACATCATTCTTCGAACTGCTCCCGCAGTCTATGTGCATCCGTCGATCCCCTAAGTTTGTATAGTGATAAGATCGGAAGAGCCCTCGATGCTTGTATTTTTGCTTCCGTGCTCTGAATACCTTTTGCTCTCTCCTCAATTAAGTAAGATGCCAGTGCCAGGTTTCTCTACAAAGTTAAACTCTAAAACTTACTAGAGAAGTAGGGATAACAGAGCAAGAGCTGCTCAAACCTTCGTCGCTGATAACTATTACTTGCTTCTTTGGGTCGTTCTCCTTCTACTGTAGAATCTCCTTCCTGTGTGCATCTCAATGATCTCTTTGGAGGTATCTGCACGTACAGTAGCAAGGACCCAAAGAAAGAACCTTCGTTCTGGCAACTTGGGTTTGAGAGTTGTTCCTTGTTAGGAAGAAATAGAGCAACCTCCGGATCTCCCATCGTCATACATATTAGTGGCAAAGATCTCAGGATTGTTTGGGATCTCCATCGTGTTTGACATCGATTGTTTTAAGAGCTTTCTTCTCATCAGCAAGAATTGGTTTGAGGAACGAGATCTTTATTCCATACATTGTCGGAAAAGGAACAAACCAACCTAAGATTAAGATTATTGTTACTCCATAGTATGAGAGCTTCTTACCTTTCCTATTTGAGGTACCTGTAGAGGTTCTTCCTTGCTTTCGGAACCATGTCGCTCAACTGCCCTTGCGCCTTCCACTCTCTAATCAACTTCAAACATCACCAAGTTTTTCCAACCATCTGCTCGAGTACTCGTTGTTCTACATTATGAAATATCAAAGTTATTCATATTGATGCTGATCCGAACGAAGCTACAAATGTCCATACACACATATAGTTAGAGAGTGAGATCTATAGGATGACAAGTTCTGAAATAGATTGGCTTGTGCTCTTCCGATCTAAGTTGTGAAGATGGAGCTCCTTTTTATATGTGGTTGCTCCATCCATAAAATTAATACTAATTATACTTAAGAACTTAATTAGTAGCATACTAAAAGTGCTGCAAACTGTAATTAGTAGCAAGTTCAATCAGGTTTGGCAATGAATTTGTAAAGCAGATACTTTAAGCCTGTTCCGTGACGTCGCATTACTAACATGGTTGCCACGTAATAAGCAGCACTATTAACTGCGTTTTGATCCTAAATAGGTAGAAAATAGCAGAATAAAGTGACAAATATATGGAGCTATCTAATAATGAATAAGAAAGATGAAGAACATCAAATAACTGACATCTTTTGCACTCTGATGGTCTCGTGAGTGCTCTGCACCTAGGCACAGCATACATAATAATAAATCTAAGAATACATATTAAAAATTTGAATTTAAGATGCAACTCAAACCTAAGCTATAGAACACAAGTACAAAATAACCTTAAGCAAATACATAGCTAAACTAATGTTCGACGCACCAAACAATGCTGGCGTGCACTAAGTTCAAGGGAGAGCTCTTCTGAACTTGAGCCTCCAGAAGCGAAGAGATCTACTGTTTTTTTAAATTGTCAAACCAAAAGTTGAAAGTCAGTGGCGGCGTTTAAACTAGTTGCCACCTGATGACTCCTCTTTTGCCTGCTTCCAGAAGCATTTCAATGAGGAAAGAAAACATTTTTGAATGCGAGTAAATGGTCAACGACAGTTCGAATATCCTCAGAGCCTCAAGCGCCACATCAAGGAAGTCCCTCAGACAAACCAAAGATCTATATGAAGCATTAGAAAGTGGATTCGGTCGCTATCCTTGCTCAACTTGTGAGCAGACATTCTCTCACTCTGCTTTCCTAAGAAACACATGGAGAAGAAGCACATGGCTGAGTTCGTAAGTTGAGGATAAAGAAACTTTAAAGAATGGTGCCAGCCTAAGAGGAAGCACGATGTGTTGACAGTATTGTGGAGGACACATACCTTGACAAAGGTTCAACTAAGAGGAAGCAAGAGGAGAAAGAAGAAGAGGAATTGAGTTCATGAATCAGAAGATTAGTGTATGGTGTCAGTAATGTTTCAGCTATCTCAAAGCAAGACTTCCAGCTTGAGAGTTCGTTAAGCTTGGGAGGATGTGTGATTCATAAATTAAAACTTCCCACCTTGCCTGATGCAGAAGCCGAAGTAGACAACCAAATCATAATCAAGAAAGAGTATGCTGTATCAAAGATCTTGCCCTTTACTAATTACACCTTTGTAAAGAACGGTAAGAGAGAGGGATTTGGTCGTGAAGAACTGACAGTGTTGAGAGACGCGAGGGACAAAAACTTGAGCTAGGTACGTTCTTCATCTTGCTAAGGTAGTGCTCTTGATATCGATCAATGGAGGATTATCATCGCCATTTCTGCAGCTTCCTAAAATGGGAGATCACAACTAAAGAGATATTTCTCAGCACGAGGGCGGCAACAGAGTTTACTTATTACTTACTGCTATTTCGCTCATGCAGAACCGTCGTTAGAGGAGTGGATGGATAATTGACATATGAGTTAGGATTTCAAGTGCACAGAGAACTCTCAAAGCCAGAGAACATCAGATAAACTTGAACCAGTCAGGAGCAACTGTGACAAGTATAGATAAAAAGAAAAAAATGAAAAAAAACATAATTATAAAGATTTTTTTTTAAATAAAAGAAAGAAAAGATTAAATCAAAGAGAGATATAATTAGCAGAATTTTTAAAAATTAGGGTTAAGGAAAGCTTGATTAAAATTGAAATGATTTTGATGAACTTTTATATTTAATTATTTTAATTAATGCGATATGAAACCAAGGAATACTACTAGTGTAAAAAGTGAAGATGATGCAGATAAAATCCGTAACAAGACATGTGTAAGATAGACAAGAATAGATAACCTTTGAAAAAGTTAAGTAAACAAAGTAATAATCAAACAACCTATGAAACCTAACACTCAGTTATCTGAGATAGAGGAAGCAAGGTAAAATTCAGAGAATAAGAGACAGACGTCAAGGTCACAGGTCACCTTCCTATAAAACTTTAGAATGCCTGTTTAGGGTAGAGAGAAGAGATTGAAGATGTATTAAATAAGAAATTAGCATTATGAGCACAACTTATTTTCACTTTCTTATCATATTATGGGGTTTTGGGTTTTTAATAATGAAAATCACAAGTTTTGATGCCGTAATGCTTACGGGAGCCAGAGATATTAATAAAATCAATCAAATTATTAATAATCGGAAATTCAATCAAAATCATAGAATGTAATCTACTTAAACTTAGCGAAAAATGCAATACGAAAAATTGATTTATTAAATGTTCTCTCATAAAAGGTTTAAAGAAATCAATTTTTTTTAGAGAAACTTAACTTTTTTATCATATTATTAAAAAGATTTTGTAGCTAAAATAATAAATTGCTATAGAAAGTACGAGATTTTGAGAATCATTTTTAAATTTAATTTCAACGAAAGCTATATAGTATCAATGACTTTATAATACGATAAATGAAAAGGAAAATTCAGTAAGCGATATCATTTAATTTTTCAGATTAATTTTATTTCAAAAATAGAAAATATTTAAATAGTTTAGATGCCAGATTATTTTTCTCATTTTAAATTTAAGAATCAGAAATTCTTTAATTAAAATAATAATTTGATGAAGTTAGAAACCTTAAAATTTAATTAAGAATGTTGTAATTAAATTAGAGCAATTTCCACACTCTTTTTATTAAAATATTTTGATAGCTTTTTAATTTTAGGTATCTTTTACTTTCATCATGTATTTATAATAGCTCTAAATGAAAAAATGCTTTTCAAATTGGAACATACGCCCTTATAATTCAATTAAAAAGTTAGTTCCATTCTTATTTTTCTAATATTCATTTTAAAAATCGGTGATCACCTTCATGACGTATTATAACTGGTTGAGCCTGGAGACTAGGTATACGTAGATCTAAGACCCTTGATAAAAAATAGAACCTCGCCTTATTTCTAAAATAATTTGATCTACCTTCAAATAGTTCACTTCAATCTGAAAAATTATTATAAATGAATTAATAATAATTAAGGGGATTAAGAGCCAGCAATATAAGATGGCGGACTGGTAATGATATTGCTGGTGACGCACTATCTGACTGCACACAAACCTACGAGCCGAATAGGAGAATTAAACACGTCGGCACACCACCTCACATTCTGAGCAGATGTCCCCGGCTTCTGCAGACCATCACAAAAACCTAAAAGGAGAAAACTCCGGTAGCTTCGGCGAGAGCAAGTCCTGCTCGTAGCGTTGGCTGCTGTCCAGCGTGCATGACCTGAGTGTTTGCCCTAGATCTCGTCTCCACGCTACAAGGATTGGAGGGTGAGTGGGAACCAATCACCTTTGATTATCTCTCCCGTGAGCAGCTCAACTTACCTTCCCCAGGGCTTAGGCTGCCATTATCCCTTGCCTAAGCACTCTCACCCACCATCCAATGGATTACCAAACCAGAAAGCCTTCAGGGAAAGGGAGGCCGGTGCCTAGTGCCGGCCGTGTGCGTCCTGAATTTTAACTTTCTAATTTAATAATAATCTGAATTATTAGGTTAGATTAAGAAAGCGCCATTTTCTTTAGTTTCTAATTTTCTACGTTTTCAAGCTACCTTAATATTCTAACCAACTCTTAGCTATTTTGAAAAGGATTAATTTCCACATCGTAGCTAAATTTAACACTTTTCATTCATAGTGACTTTAACTTTCTCAAATTGATACGTTCTAAAAATTTGCTTGTCACAATAGAATCTTTTACAATTAAATTTAGAAAAGTAGAGTTGGAATTTGAAGATTCGTCTCTATGAATGCACTTATCAAGGCAATAACTATGAACTAGTAATTGGAGCGTCTCGCATTTAAATTCATAATTGCTGTAAAAGTTGCATCCGTGGTAATTAAATTTGAAGTTTTAAATTCCTTACGACTAAAGTAAAAGAACTCTTTGAAATCCAGCATTTTCCTAATTTCTACTGCAAAGAAGACAAGGTTGCTATTGGTCAATTTATACTTGAAGTTGTTAAACCAATAAAAATCTTTGAATTTCAAATCTGAACTATCTCAAACTTAGATTCAAGTTATTTTTATCTATTATAAGGAGGTTTCTCATATTCTTCCTTTTAATAGCCAGATATTGATAGATTTTAGACAAAAATTATAATAAAAAAAGCAATAATCCTTAAAAAAGATATTTCTTAGCCTAATAATTTTAACTTTGCGATATAGTTTTTGAGTTATTTTGCTTAAGCCAAAATTATGTTTGGTATTTAAAAAAATAAATTCTATTCCTAAAAAGAGCAATTTTTAATTTATAATAAGTTCAAATTCAAGAGCCTTAATATAATTAAAAAATTTATAATTTTTATTTTTGTTTCAAACTCCTCTATAATCTAATCCTTATTTTTAATTTTAAAGATATATATTTGGTTTGAGTATGAGCAATACTAAGTTTTGTGGAGTATTTTCTGAATATATTATCTGAGAACGAGTAACACATATTCTTTCACTTATTGATAGCTGAAGAAAAAATTTTTTGTCAATGTAAGAGTAAATTAAAAAACGAAAATATTTTGAAAGAGAGCACATATTTTATTTATATTATAATAAGTATTAATTATTTTAACTTTTATGAAACTGATATCATAAAGCGCCGAATATTTAAAGTAGTTGGAAAAAACTAAAATTTCTCAGAAATGTTATTCAATTATAAAAGTTCATAAAATTAGATTATTAAATTTATATTTCTGGAATTGAGAGGTTTAAATAAAAAAATAAGCAAGAAAAGTTATGAAAATAAATTTTAAATTTATTAATTTATTCCAGCTTAATTTTAGCGAATTTCATCATTCCATTCTCATATATATTCTGATTGCTTATAAAGTTTAAGTATCTGTTATTTCCATCATACATTTATTATGATCGTACTATTCTTCATTGAGCAAATGCTTTTCAAATTAAAACATTCGGTCTTAATATTCAATTAAAAAGTTAGCTCCGTTCTTATTTTACTAATCTGTAGTTTAAAGATCATTGAATAGCTTCATGCAGAGAAAGATTATTGTGCCTAACTAGGGGAAAGCTAAATACAAAATTAAAATCTATGACATCTTTAAATAAAATTTAGGCTCGCTTATTTCTAATTATTTAAGATTCTGAATATTTACAATAGAATCTACAATCATTATGATTTATTAATCTAGGTTAGATTAAGAAAGAGCCATTTCCCTAAGTCGCAATTATTCCACACTTTCGATCTGCCTTAAAATGCAGCCAAGATCTCTAATATGCTGAAAAGGATTTAGTCCTCTATCGAAACTAAATTTAACATTTTCCATGTTAAGCGATTTTAATTGTCTCAAGTTTAAGCTTTTTAAAAATTTGCTTGTTGCAATTGAATTGATCACAATTAAACTTTCTAAAGTAGAATTGTAGTAAGAAAATTCTTCATCTATTTAAATGCAGTTATCTGAACAAAAACTATGAACAGATAATATTAGAGTATCGCATTTAAAATCATAATTAGAGTAAAACTCATTTCCATGGTAACTAAGTTTGATATTTTAGATTGTTTTGGATTCATAAGTCATCTGAAAGAATTCTTTGAAATCCAGTATTTCCCTGATTTCTAAAAAAAGGATTATAATGTTTTTATTGGTCAATTCATTCTTGAAATTGATATAACTTTTGAAATCTCTTAACTGCAGCTATAGGACTATCTCATATTTAGACTAATTCAAAGCATCTAATGTGAGAGAGTATGGAAGGTAGCTACTATTACTAGAGTCAAAGTTCAGGCTTACATATTTAAAAAATTTAAAAGCATACTTGAAAAGTTTCACTCTGTAGTCGAATGTCTATTATTATAGTTGAGACTTCATTTAAAATAAAAGAATGGTTAAAATAAAAAATGAAGAGTTGCAAAATTGTGACAGTTAAAATGGCCCAAACACCCTCCGATCTGTAGTTTGTTTAATAAAGAATAAAAATTTATATGATTTTCTTCTTTATTTATCTTCACAGCCCTTCTTTGCAGCGAGATATGATGTGCACAAATTATAATTTTTCAAAAATTGATTCTTACGTGTCGCTTCACTTGACAGAAAGTTCTTAGAATTTAATACTGAATCGAATGTTGTCATAATTAATAAATTAAATACACTTCAACTGTCAATAATTTTTTTCCATTTGAATTAATTATTAGCTTAATTCTATTTTGCAATAAATTCTCAGCTATAGCTAATCGAATTTATATAATTATTTCGTCTTAGATAATCAAACTGTTTCTTTGAAAATTAGTAAACTGGTTAATTTTATTGCGGCTTATAATAATAGTCTTATTTTACTGTTTTCTCTCTAAATATTGATGAAAATAATACAATGAAGAATTAATTATAAATATAACATAATTCTTAAAAATTTAAACCTTATATAGGCTGTTTTTGTTATAATTATGAAATATATTTTTCAAGAGTTGTTTTATTTCACTACAATTTGAGTTTAAATTCAAAATCACTTAAATGATTTGCAAATTGAAATTTTTTAAAAGAATCTTTTTTTATTTTTTAATATTATTTATTCGTTTAAATTTGTTCAATATTAAGTTTTGTGGTTTATTTTCTTAGAAAATGAACTGCGAACGAGGAACACATTTCCTTTCTGTTTTTGATAGCTTACAGATGTTGAAGAAGATAAACTTTAAGTCAATGTAAGAGTAAACTACTAAGCGAACATATTTTGAAACAGTACTCATATTTAGTTTTAATTAAAAATTATTTATTTACCTACGTGAAGCGATTAATTTTATATGCAATTCCGAATATTTAAATTAATCAAAATTATTATATCAAATTCAAAACAATATAGGTAAAACATTAAAATATGATAATATATCCTATAGGATTGTTATTTAGTGCTCCTTAAAAGATAAAGAAATCTAAATTATTGAGAGGAACATTACTTCTTCTTAAAATCATTTTTTAATAATTTGTTTCTCAAATTAAAATAATTTATCAACAGTAGAAATTTTGAGAATGCTTTCTAAATTTAATTTCCAATGGAAGCTATATTGTATAAAAGATTTCATAATACGAATAAACTAAAAGAAAATTCAGTCAGGTACATCATTTTATTAAAGTAATTTTATTTAATAAAATAGAAATATATTTCCTTAATTTAGATGCTAGTATTTTTTGCTCATCTTTAATTTCGAGATTAGAAATGCTTAAATAAAATAATAATTGGATAAATTTAAGAAACCATAAAAAAATGTTATTTTCTAAAATTTAGCAATTTTCTCATTCTTTTTTATATATATTTGATAATTTATTAAGTTTGGGTATCTTTTATTTCCATCTTGTGTTTGTAATGACTCCATTATCTAATATTGAGTAAATGCTTTTCAAATTAAAACATGCGGCCTTAATATTCAATTAAGAAGTTAGCTCCGTTCTAATTTTACTAATCTGCATTTTAAAGATCTTTTTTAGCTGCATGCAGTGAAAAATTATACTGGTTAGCCAAGGAGCAGCTAAAGATAAAAGTAGAATCTATGACACCTTTAGATAAAATTAAGACTCCCTTATTTCTAACCGTTTAAGATTCTTAACCTTCCCAATAGAATCAACAATCATTTAGATTTATTAATCATTATTAAATTAGGAAAGAGCTATTTTCTTAAGTTTCAACTTTTCTACGTTTTCAAGCTACCTTAATATTATAATCAGCTCTTAGCTATTTTGAAAAGGATTTATTTTCACATCGTAACTAAATTTAACACTATCCATTTATAGTGACTTTAAATTTCTCAAATTGATACTTTCTAAAAATCTGCTAGTCACAATCGAATCTTTGACAATTAAATTTTTTAAAGTAGAGTTGGAATTTGAAGATTCGTCTTTATGAATACACTTATCAGGCAATAACTATGAACTAGTAATTGGAGCGTCTCGCATTTAAATTCATAATTACTGTAAAAATAACTTCCATGGTAATTTAATTTGACGTTTTAAATTCCTTCAGATTCAGTAGAAAAGTAAAAGAACTCTTTGAAATCCAGCATTTTCCTGATTTCCACTGCAAGGAAGACAAGGTTGCTATTGGTCAATTTATACTTGAAGTTGTTAAACCAATAAAAATCTTTGAATTTCAAATCTAGAACTATCTCAAACTTAGACTAGTTCAAAGCAAACAAAATGAGGGAATAGTGAAGGTCGCTATCATGGTTTGAGTCAAAGTTCAAGCTCACGTGTTTGAAAAATTTAAAAGCGTGCTTCAAGGCCTTAACTCTGAAATTATAAGTCTGTTAAAAATTCATCGATTGTATCTAACTCATTCTATTTAGATATTTAAACTATTTTTAAGACAATTTGTAAACAAGTTGTTTTTACTTATTTTTAGTTGATTCTTTCTCTTATTCTTCCATTTAATCGTCAGATATTGATGGATTTTAAATAATTATTAGAATAAAAATATATAAATAAAGAAATAATTCTTAATTTGGCAGATTTATTAGCCTGTTTAATCCAAATTTTGCTGAATAATCAAAATAATGAAGTTACTTTATCAGAGGTAAAAATATGTTTGGCTTTAAGCAATAATTTTTATTTTTTTAACAGAGTACTTTTTTAATTTATAATAAGTTTAAATTCAAGAGCATTTATTAATCTATAATATTGATTTTTATATCGAACTCCCTAAAAATTCTTCCCTATTTTTAATTTATAAATACGAATTTAGATTAAGTATGTTCAATACTAAGTTTTAGATTGCTTTTTCTGGATATATTATCTGAGAACGAGGAACGCATTTCCTTTCGGTTCTTGATAGCTTGCAGATGCACAAGAAATGAAATTTTTTGTTAAGGTAAGAGTAAATTATTAAGCGAACATATTTTGAAAGAGAACTCATTTTTATAAAATAAAAATCATAAATATTTTTACATATTTTATATCTCTGATAATAAAGTGTCGAATATTTAGAGCAGTTATTAATAAATTCAAAATAATAGTACGATAAAAATATTAAATTACGTAGATACATACGTAGTCTAACTTGAAATTATTTATTGTTCCTTTAATTAATTTAATACTCAAATTTTCTGATCATTACTTCTTAATCGAATTTTTTTAGATTATTTTAGGAAAAATGAAAACTCATTATTTATAATGTTAATTAACTAAGAAAGCTTATTGTAACAAAAATTTAAATAAAACAAAGAATTAATCAAACTTAAAAGAAAACTAAGTTAACAGTAGGATTTATTATCCTCTCTAGAGTTAAAAAAATAAAATTCTTTAAATATGAGATAAAATATTACGAAAAATTGGAAAGCCTTATTCTCATCGATTAAATTTTGATTAAATTAACTAAGCTAAAAATATATAAGTGCAAATATAGGATACTTGAATGAGATATTATGCATTTAATTTAATAAGCTGATCAAATATATTTACTTGATTGCTAAATAGCGTCTTACTTAGCGGATATTGGCTTCTCTCAAAAGCTTATTTTAATAAAGTAAATTATAAGCACATTTAATATAATAATCTATGCTTATTATGAGAAGTTCATTGAGCTTGATTTGGATAAATTATTGTAAATTTAATTGTTGGACTATTGAGTATAATGAATCTTTTTACGTGGACAATTTAAATGATTCAGTATGAATAAAATGTGTTAAGGTATTATGAAGGAGTCGTGAGAGGGATGTTGATATTCAATGTGATATTTGGGTGTTGGGCAGTAGGCAAAATAGTTTGTAAATACTTTTAAATGATCCTCTTTAAATATTTCTTATTACAATGTATTATGTACTGGGACCTAGCTAGTTATCTGAGTACTTTTGCTAGAGAGAATTACCTCTATCTTTGTGAATAAAGACTTATTATTATTTTCAGCTGCTCAAGTTTCTATTATCTTTATTAAGAATTATCATTATTTGATTGTAAATTCAAACTCTTTCCTTCATAATGTTTGTATAAAAAATAATTATAAATTTGTTAAACTTTGTAGAGTCCAAATGTATCAGCAGCATACCAAAAATTATAAATATTTAAAATTTATAAGTAATTATTGGAGAGAATTTATGGAAAAATTTATGTATGAGGGAATATGTTTTCCTTTCATATAATGATTCAAAATATTGAAAACAAAATGAAGCTCGAGCAAATTAAGGAAGCTTGGAATGTAATCGATTAAGTTTGTCTCCGTAGGACAATGCAGACACTTTCGTTCTGCAATTTTAGCTCAGCAAGGAAATATACTTGTCATGAATTAGGACTAATCAGATGTTAGACTCATTGACTTTGAAGATGTCATGATAGGTCCGAGCTAATCAATAGGATTAAAATTAACTTTAAAGCGTAAGTAAATGCATAAATTTTAATATTTTTGAATTTGAGAAGTAAGAAACATTAATTTTTAAACCATTTTAAGAAATTAAAAAGTTAATAAACAAGAATCGTATTTAGCAAAGACCTAGTAATTTGCTCAAACAAAATTAATTTTATTGCATTCAATTTTGATTAGATTTTACTTGTTTCTTTGATAATTATTACAGCTGAGAAGTATTCTAAAATATCCTCTGCCTTATTCTATGTCTCCAAGCTAAGCTATAATGTTTTCTTCAATTTTGACCCTCTCAGCTGGTTCATTTTAGTAAACTCGATAGCCTCTGAGCATTTTCTTGTTATTATCTATTTAAACTTTAATAGGTTTGTAGCTAAATTTCTCCTTTGAAATTGAAATCTATTCTATTTATATAGAGATACTCAGATTCTTCGTGCAATTTTTAAACATGATTAAGTCATCAATATTGCTGGATCAATTTTAATTAAAAAATGAAAAAATAATTAATTTAATTTACTCTTGGGTCGTGTAACTCGTGTGAATCAACAACAAAAAAATGTTGAATTCTTTAATCTCTATTTAAATTTTTTGCCATAAATTCCTATACAGCATCTTGCTTCTTGAAGAATCCTGAAATTACAGAAATTCCATAATTTTAATGTTTTTACTACTTATTAATTTTTGAATTTTACTCTGGATTAATTTTAGGTACGGTTCTCATTTTTATTAATTTTCAATAGATAAGTTGATAAATTAATAAAACTTATTTTAGATAAATGCTTTATTCTAAAATTTATAAATATAATTATTATTCTTTTTTAATACTGATTTGAGAATATAGCTAATTGTATCATAGAGATCTAGCAAGCTCTCATTTGTTAGGTAATGAATTTCTAAACACTCCATTTATTGAGTGTAGTTATTTTTCGCTCTATTTCTAATCTCTAAGAAAATGCTTTCAAATATTATACAATTGGATTCAATTAGAGATATTAAAATTGATAAAAACTGTAATCTCAGAAATAGGTAATATTTCATATTAAGTTTAATATTTCAATTATTAAATTATAAGTATAAAATTATTCTGATATCAAGAGACCAAGTTTTAAACTTAAGTGAGAATTATTTTTCCCATTTAAAATTAAATTTGCTTCCTAAATTGGCAATAACACTTTTTCAATTCTGGGGAGGTTATAATTTACGCTTAAACTATTACTAAATATTTTAGGTGCTTAATCTCATGAATGAGACTATATAAAGAGGTATTTCAATTTAATGGTCAACATCCTCAGTAAAGCTCATGCTCAAGTACTGCAAGGAGTCAAAGCAAGCTTGTATTATCTAACTATACCCAAATTAATTGAAGTCTACGTACTTTATAAAGCAAAGCTACAGATTCTATATTCGATGGAAAATCTTATTAAGCTCATCTCCGAATACTAATTTTGAGGTATTCCTAAATCAGATTGGAAATATAAATAAAGAAATAATTAACAAAATTATAAATCAAAAAATATTTTTTAGTTGTTCTTTTACGGCGTATAATTTTTTGGGCTGAATTATTTAATGCTCTGAAATTATTTATCAGAGTATTTCCATAAATTAGTCTACTCTTTATTTTGCCATCTATAACCATACTATCATTTATAAAACTTAATAAATATAGATTAGTTTAGTATTAATTTTCTAAATTCCTATTACTAAATAAATTTTTGCAATATTTAATTAAGTTTATTTTAACTTTAAATGAGTGCACTTTAGGTTTTTAGCTTTGGTGAAGTATTGCTTTACAACCTAAATGTTAATTTAAATTTCGCATTTTTTGAACTTTAAGCGCTTAACATCTCGAATCAATTATAAGAAATCGGAAGTACCAATAGAAACATCCACGAATGAGCATCTCTAAATTAATTGCGCAATTCTAAATCTTAGTTTTGGTACATAGTCATTGAACATATTCCAATCAGATGTCTTAAAATGCAAAATCTTTAGCCTTTTATAACTTTCAAAATAAAATCTAGAAGGATAGGCCCACTAGAGTCAAAGAAAGATTTATTTAGATCAAATTCTAAAGAATGGCAAAGCTTTAATTTCCAATCATTCTAAATTTGTTCTTTATGTAGCAGAAAAGAAGTAGGGAATTAAAATAGAAATTATACTGTCACTCTAATAAAAACTAATCATCTATACGAAACTATCATTCTCATAATTCTAGATTTATTCTATCTCAATGCTTATTTTCAGCCTCTAAATGCTTATTTCATATTACTTATTGATCTTTCTATGCTATACATTTCCCTACTATAAGAGTTAGAATCATATCCATAAAAATATCCGACAGGTTTTTTAGTTTCCAATATTTTTTTCTGATATATTTAAACTTATTAATTAACACAAAGGGAAAAATTTCCTCATTTATACCTCTTTCGAATTAAGAAAATATAAAATTCGTCGTTTTTCTCTAGGGAAAGTAGTTAATTTCCATATTAGTCACTAGGTTTAATTAGAACTATATTTTAATTTTTTAAATATAATTTATTCTTTAATGATTTGAAATTCTTTGTAATCGATATATTGCTTCTTACAATTTATTCTTTTGATTTTTATCTTGTAATTATTGATCTCAGATAAATTTGACTCTGCGATTATGTCTATCTCTGTTTTAGAAACATTTTTTATTTTATCGACTATCACTTTGAAGCTAAGGTAATTATAAATCAGAAGTCTCAAATTCTTTTGGAGTTTTGGTCTTTGTATTCTTGGAGCTTCGTTTCTTTATTGAAAATCTAAGTTAAATCAAATTTAATTGTTCCCAATTAGCTTGAAAAGATTGTGCGCAGCCCATTTTAAAATTAAATAATTATTATAACAAATACATTCAAGATAATATTTAAAGATTAAGAATTTTTAAATTATTTAAAATCAACATTAAATAGATGATGAAGTCATATTTCTTTTAATTGGATGCATTAGATTTCTATCCTTGCAATTTTGTTTAGTTGAGAGTTTTTTCTGCTAATGTTGACTTAGAAAAATTCTAGATTTGTGTCAGCATTTCTCTGCTTATATAAGATGTCCTCCTCAATTTAAATTTTAGAATAAGGTTTAAGATATTAGAGTGTATAACCTTGCCATGGATTTTCGGCATAGCTAGGCAAATTAACTATCAAGCGATTCATTTGAAATACGTTTGTATTTAAGCATAATTTGTTCGCTTTAATTTTTATTAGAATAAATTAAATTTCTCCATCTAAGTATTCAGCTATATCTATTTAATGCAAGAGTTCAGCAAGATATATCACATTATCATTATTTTCATATATAATTACTAATTCAGTTAGTTAGCTACTTTCTGTTAGTTTTCTTCAAATGCAGAGAACTCAAAATTTCAGAAAGTATTGCACAATTAAATCTTAATCATTAAACTTACTTACTCACAAGATAAATTATAAAATATTAAAATAAATTTAAAGAAGTATTTTCTAAGCTAATTATTTAAAAATAAATTTCTTATTCATTTTAGTTAAATGTTGAAAGGCAAAAGAGTTTCAATTAATTGATGGGGGACAAATTAATTTTTCTTTTACTAATTTTAACTTTAAAGACAAATTCATTCAGTTAAAGCTTATTTTTTAGACTTCTAATCTGCAAATATAAAGGCATTAAGTTGGAGGTGATACATAAAAGAAATATATCTCATTTCAATATACTTTCTCATCTATTCATTCTTGTCAATTATTTTTGCACAGTTAATCCATTAAAATGCTTTTTTTATCTAAATTTTAGGTAGCAAAACAGAAATATTTTAATAGAGAAGATAACTTGAATAATTATATATATAGCTCCAATTTTAAATATTCAAAAAATAAATTTTAAAACTATTTGATATTTGCCTAAATAATCATTATTTACTTGCCCCTTATAACCAAAATATTATAGTCAATAATTCAAACTATCAATGATTTCTCACTAATCCCTTTTTTATAATCCACCAGTAATAATCTTCACATAAAAATTTAAAAATGATAGGTAGACTTATCAAATTCGAAAATCTTTTCGCTCTGATAAATTTCTGGCAACTTACTAATCCTAAGGTTTTACCATAACATTGTTAATAATTATTTAAATGGATATAATAGGACTTAAGACCATCTTTAATAATTTCTAATTGAAAGGAACTTCATTTAGATATTTTAAAATTAACTACACAAAATAAGATTCCCTTCTAAAATTATTTACTTTAGATTATTACTTTTTAAATTAATTAATTTGGGGGGAGGGGATTTAAATATAACTTTCATTTTAAATTTATAATATGAAGCGCGACTGTAAGAAACTTTTCTTGGATTAAGAGCCCACGCTTGTAAATATTTAAAATAAATATTTTGCCTTGCTATTATATGCAAATAACCAACAAAAATGTGCAATTTGAAAGTTTTAGTTTTTTAATGAGACTACTAAAAAAATATTATGATAACTTTGCCAGATTTAATTGAAGAATACTTTATCATCCCTTTTTGATTAATTTTATAAGAATAAATATTAATAAAATTAGAAAGTTGATCGAGTGCCCGTTCGTAACTAGAACGAAATGACGAACTACTCTCAACTCCGACCCTAATACAACAATGCTATACCAAAATGGCATTAAGCGGTCGCGTGGCAATGGATAACTCTCCTATCTTAAAGAACTGGATCGAGTAATCTCATTGGTGGTCTACCAGGGATATTGGTTAAGCTTTTTAGACAAAGAAACACAAGCTACCTACTTAGGACCCTGATGTCCTTCTTCATCCCAACGGTCTCACAAAACATCCAAAAATACCGGAACCAAGTCAAAAGATGGTCGAGACCCTCAAAGACCCAACCTAACTCACTAGAGACTTCTAAAATTGTCCAAAAGATCTGGAACACTGAGGAATTGAACAAACCCAAGTCGCCTGTATTAAAGGCCCCACCTCAGAAAGACGCCATAGTGACTGCTCCTATTTAGTAGGTTTATCAACCAAAGATACGCGGTCCTATTTAGTACCCCCAATAAGTCATGACGTCACAAAGAACAGAATCTGATCAGCCCGATCAGATTCTGACCTAACAACAGATCAGTAGGGTATAACCGTCTACTATTAACTAAGAGATACCTTTCAACAGAAGACTTAACTTTGAAATAGATGACGCTTTTATGATAGACACTACCACCATCGGTGATAAAGTGGATAATCAGGAAAGACCCTTATATGACACATTAGCTTACCTACAAAACATGGAAAAAGAGAGGCTTAAGATATCCTAAGAAATCAAGGAAAACAAACTCAAACAAGCCCAAGCCAATGAATAGAAGCTAAAACAAACAGTAAGAAAGAAGTCAGAAGCTGTAATCAACTAACCTAACAGCAACTAGTAAGTTAAGAACCAGTTGTCAATCAAAGAAATTAAGCAAGAAATAGAGGAGGAAAAACAATCTAATATCAGGAGAGCATCCTTACCGCTTGTATACGAATTCCTGCCTATGTGGGAAAAGACTAAAGAACCGGTTGATGCTGATAACATCTCCTCTGATAGCTCGGTATTGAACAATGATATATCGTAGCTGGAAACTCGCTACTCTAACTTCAAAAATCTCAGAGAAATGGAGATATGGATTACAGGGTGTGTTAAATAGGTTACCAAAAACAGTGTAACGCAAGACCTAATATTCAACTACATTGAATACAAACAACCCATGAACCCATAGTGGAACAGCGCCTAGAAAGAAAAACACAACCTCAAGAAAATGATGAATTATGAATGGTTTATAAGATCAAAGAAAGCCTTCATATTGAACTGGAAAGAGGCTAAGGCGATAATCAAGAGATACGAAGAAGAGATAAAGACAACCTGGAAATGGCGGAGTGTTATGAGTGCGCCGAAAGACAGCTCTGTGGGAAAAAAGATCACAGAGTGAAGAGGAAAACAGCCAGAGAGATCAGACAGATGACAGTATGTTTGATTAGCTTATACTGTTTCTTTAACACGGAGGGCCTTGGCCCTCTTAAGTTTAACATATAATACGCAAGACGTCCGCTCGTCTAACATGCGTTATTATTATTATTATTATTATTATTATTATTATTTTTTTAATTTTTATTATTAATATTTTTTATTATTATTATTTTTTATTTAAATTTATTATTATTATTTATTATTATATTATTATTATTATTATTATTATTATTATTTTATTATTATTATTATTATATTATTATTATTAAATTTTTATTATTATTTTTATTATAAGAAAAAATAAATTTTGACCTTTAAAAAATTAAATATTTTAATTTTTTATTTTTTAAAATCGGAATTAACAGCTTTAAAACATTAGACTATATCAAATTAAAAGATACAAACTCTAATTTGCCTTGTTTTAGTGAAAATTTTTTTTTATATTTTTAAAGCAATTAATATCACTAAATTATATAGTTTTATTTTTGAATTAAAATAAAATTAAAAAATAAGAATCCTAAATATTAAGGGTCAAAACCCCAAAACCCCATAATATGATAAGAAAAGTGAAAATAAGTTGTGTATAATTTAATTTTTTTTATTTAATACTTATTAATCTAAATTTTCCCCCATAAAGGAATCTAAAGTC